>CAUYQV010134518.1:0-40136 GCA_963574575.1 Galagoides demidoff | reverse complement strand
ATGGAGACTACCTCTTTTATGTTTACATGGATGGAGCTGAAAAATCTTCTTAGTAAAGTATCTCAGGAGTGGGAAAAAAATATCCAATGTACTCAGTACTACTATAAAACCAATTTGTAATCACTCACACTTTCCTACGAGAGATGAATCACAACTATAGCCCAGGATGAAGGAAGAAAGGGGAAGGGGATGGGATGGGAGGGGAATTGTTCAATAGAGGGAGAATTAAAGGTGGGGCCGCACCTATAGAATATATTGCAAGGATAGAAGTCAAATCTATCAAGTAATGAACACAAGCACGCCAATTTGTACAAATAATCAACACATTGAATCCCACAAAGGCATAAATGTATTCATGATCTATGCATATATGACTTAATAAAAAAAAAGAAAAGAAATAATAAATGTACTGTTTCTGTAAACATTTGTCACAGTCTTTTCCTCAATTCTTATACATCCAAATAATATATTTTAACTATAGTCATTTATCTTCTTAAATAGTAACATTTCCTGTCTCCATACCTAAACCTCAGACTCAGAGCCTACCTGACCTAATCTCTCCAGTGCTCTGCTCAACTGCCCCTGCCAGTCTTCCCACTTAATTTTAGTTTGTATTAAACTGATCCAAATCCCCCACATACACATCACATGTCCCTAATTTAGTGTTTGGAGCCTGAAAGTCCCTTCCCTGAGAATATTAATTCTCTTGAAATCGATATTTTCCACCATGGTCTCTACTCATATCAACTCGACTATGCCACCATGAAAAATTTCCTCCCAGCCAGAATTCCTCTAGTCTCTTCTAAATTCTCATAACACCTTACAACATTATCTTTATACTGCTGTATATTATTTTGTTTCATCTGTGACAGTGTTGGGTGATAGCTGCCCTTTTTATCAGTTTGAATGCTTTTCAAGAGCAGAGAAAGGGCTTGTTTTTGTACAAACACTTGCACGTTCTTCCCCTTGCAGAGTGTTTCACATACATTAGATTTAAAATATGATTTGTCTACTGCATAAAGCAGTTGATATTTTAGTTACTATTGATATGAATTATCTGTTAAAATCAACCTCAAGATAAGAAAGTCCCATAAAGATTTCCATTTTCCAGAGAGACGGCAATTTTTACTGAAGTAATGTGTTCATTTTTCAGCAAATATCGGTCACTGATGACTCTCAAATTAAATGTATTAGACAGAATCCTATTAAAATAATTCTAAATCTGAGGATAGATCACTGTTCTTACTATGTTTGATCCATAATGTTCAAATCTAAAGCAAATAACCCTTTACCCCATTTATCTTAAAGTTACTTCCCTCTCTTTTACACCACAATGTCCTGAACAGAAGGCCCTTTACTTTAAGAAAGTCCTGTGTCTTTGATGTGTCCTTAGACAGATTAAAGAGCGTTTTTCTCTTCACCTAAAAACAACTATATGAAAACTCATATAAAGTTGTCTCCATTCTGTAGGCATTTTCTGTATTGTGAAGATTAGAATATGTGACTTTCATTCATGAATATACTGTGTAACAGACATTCTTTACTTTTGTTACACTAACTGTTGGAAAAGAATTCCAAATAAAATTAGTAAAGAGGAGACTGGCCGTATAAAAAAAGCTAGATTTAGAATGAAAGATAAATATTAAAAGCCTCGAATGTAGTTTCCTATTCCAAACACATTCACCGTTTCAGTAGCTTTCATGATTTTTCATGGGCAAGAATGAAAGGATCCTGCTGTCCTCATGCTTCATTTCGAGGTATTTGCCTAAAGTTCAGATGTGACATGGTGCTGTTTGTTATGTGACAAGCAGCACTCATTTCTTTTCTTTTTTTTTTTTGAGACAGAGCCTCAAGCTATCCCCCTGGGTAGAGTGCCATGACATCACAGCTCATAGCAACCTCCAACTCCTGGGCTCAAGCGAGTCTCTTCCTCCGCCTCCCAAGTAGCTGGGACCACAGGCGCCCACCACAAGGCCCGGCCATTTTTTTTTGGTTGCAGCCATCATTGTTGTTTGGCGGGCCCGGGCTGGGGATTCGAACCCGCCACCTTAGGCGTATGTGGCTGGCGCCTTAGCCGATTGAGCCACAGGCGCCGAGCTGCAGCACTCATTTCTATTGTCCCTTCAATTTCTGTTGACCCATCTCCTTTTTTTTTTTTTCTTTGCATTTTTGGCCAGGGCTGAGTTTGAACCCGCCACCTTCGGCATATGGGGCTGGCGCCCTACTCCTTTGAGCCACAGGCACCACCTGAACCATCTGCATTTTTCTTACATGTTAATCTACTGAGAATAACTAATCTAAATAATAATTTGTTAGTGAATTGAAAGAAAAATTCTCAAGCACTAAATCAAAGAATTTGGTAAGGATCCAAACAAGAGTTTTACAACTCAATGTATGTTCTGGAAAAATCACAGGGAAGTCTGGCCTGGGCATTCAGCACAGGTGTGGTCAGGAGATAATCCATTTTACTTTTTGACACATTAGATGGTAGTCATGTACATTATATCCTGTTAAAAGGGTGCGTATTTTTGTTTCGTATTGAACATATTTGTATGCATTGTAAAAGGTGTTATTCTGTTATTTTATAATCATCGATAAGCTTCTCATTCTCCAGCCATTAAAGGAATTGCCCCTGTTACATATTGAGTCTTGCTGTCGGGTGATGATAAAAGACCACCTTGAAGAAGAAAAAAGAAAACCAAAAGCAGATAAACAACAGGGCTGAGCTCAGGAGGAAGATAATGGCTTAAGGCCATCATAACTTACTAATTTAGACCTAAAAGTCAATAAAAGCTTAATGCCCTGGAAAGGGTCTTCAATCTAGTGCTCACAAAGCCATGATGTGCTATTTTTTTTTTTGAAGATGAGAAAATAGCATGGCACTATTTCTTTTATAAGGAAAAAAAATGTGGTTAGAGAAAAAGGTAGGAACAAAGCAAAAAGTCAGAGCAGGCAAATAAAAAGAAGGAAAGCCCAATTAAATTTGTTTCAATAAGAATGCATTTTGCATTGTTCTGGGCCAGATGCTATGTTAGTTCCTAAAAATAAATAATTAAAAAGTATGTTACGGTCTTCATCCTCAAAAAAATTCTATAATGTAGGAGAATAACATGAAAATAATAATGAAAAAAAGCCAGTTTATGCAGAAATCATTAGAGAAAATATTATAAATATGCCCATAAAATAAATACCGAAATTAATAACTGATTTATTGTTCCAACTTGGGTTTAAACATATCACCACTCTTAAAAGTACAAAGTAAAGATTTCAGATATCATAAATTACCAGAATAGGTATGCAAAGCCACAAAGCTTAGTGAGCTGGAGTCTCTCACCTGAGTGCAGAGCCACAGTGCCATTTTCTTAAGAGATGATAAGGGTCAGTAATGCCTTTTAATGATGAGAAAAGAAATCTTCAACCTTCATTATTAGGAAGACTTGAAATTCCTGGCCTTTTTTCCACATTAGTTTTAGGAGGTGTGTGTATGAATTCCCATGACAGGAAACATGGGTGTTGATTGTAGAGTAGACTCAGAAGGGGATCCTGCATCTTTTAGTTGTATTTTATTCCTCTGCCCAACAATTTGTAAACAAAACATACAAGTTAGACTTTGGGAACATTAGTTCTAAAATAACTGTCATTTTCACATACTTTTTTTTTTTTTTTTGGAGACAGAGTCTCACTCAGTTGCTCTGGGGTGAGTGCTAGGTGTCACAGGTCACAGCAACCTCAGACTCTTGGGCTCAAGTAATTGTCTTGCCTCAGCCTCTCGAATATCTGGGACTACAGGTGCCCACCACAATACCTGACTATATTTTAGAGGTGGAGTCTCTCTCTTGCTCAGTCTTGTCTCTAATCCTGGACTCAGTCAATTCCCCCACCCCCACCTCGGCCTCCCAGCATGCTAGGATTGCCAGTGTGAGCCACCGTGCCCAGCACTTCACATACATTTTTTGATAGCAATTTTCAAAGATAGACAGTTTTAAAATGTTACTTACCATAAATTCATCACCTACATTTATACAACCATTTATTTTTCTCTTCTTAAATATTATATTGTTGAGAGTCAAATCACCATTTCTCTTTGCCCATGATTATTTAGAAACACTCAGAATTTTATATTGCATACAATCATTATAAACAACCTTTAATTTTAAAGATGACAAAATTCCATCTATGAGACATAGACCAAATTTTATTTCAGACAGGTAATTAATGGCTGAGTCAGCATTTGCACCTGTCCATGGCGGCCTCCTCTGTATCAGTGTACACCTGTGTTTAGGATGTTAAAGAAGGTAGATGTTTCTCATTAGGGAATGGAAGACCAAAGGTGACATATCAAGAAAGCATGAATGCTCCACACCCTATTTTCTGCCCTCTATTGTGAAGGGTGATTTCAACTTCAGAACTTCCCGTATAATGTACTGGGGCCTTTGCTGCTAAGACTTACTATACCATTTCCTCCTGTACTCAATCTTGCTGTCCACGTCCCTCAGAGCGGTAGCCCCTAAAAGTAATTACTAACGAAATTTCTTCATCCATATTATAATCTGAGAATCTCCTTTCTGGGGAACACCCTTTGGCAGAGCTGAACTTCAAAAGTGTTTACTGCCATCCTTGCTGGTCTATATTATATTGAGGGCTATGATTTGTCCTGGAGAGTGTTTGTGTGGTTACTTAAGTTTTCCCCATCAGTAGCCGACAGGACAAGTAAAAGAAAGAGAGAAAACTACTGAGTGAATCCAAAGCCAGGGAATAAAAAAGAACTTAACCAGGAAGGAACACAGAGTTTATATTGAAGTTTGTATGGGAAATAAGTGGCTTTTTTTTCAATGTCAGGGTCTATAGTCCTGTAATAATGAGTCGTATCTTTGCTAGATATATCCTTTATTTGGATTCAACATAATCAATGTCCAATTAAGAAATTTTGGCACATAGGTATCATTGTTACTTAGTTATCACAGGTGGTGGTGCTTGCCAGAATGTTGTACAAAGATTGGCCAAAAAAAGGCATGAAAATCACAGACTGTCAGTTTTAAAATTCAACATTTGTGTTACAAAAATCAGTAGGCAGTAACTTGTTTTTGCCTAGAACTGTACTCATGGAAGAGCTGTGCCTCTTGATATTTTATAATTAACAAAAAAATATGGAAAGCAAGAGATAGTTAAACTTATTTAACTACGGTGATCATTTTCACTGTGCATATGCACATCAAAATAGTATACTGCACACACGAAATATATAATTTTAAAAAAGAAAAAGAAAAAATACAACCCAATTAGTAAATAGAAAAATGATATAAACAGACACACAATAAAAAGAGATTATACAAATGGCAATGAACTTATGAAAAGACATGCCACATATCTTATGTCAATGGGAATGGCAAATTGACACAGCAGTGAGACACCAGGTAAGTATTCCAACTCTGGAAATCTGAAATTTGAAATACTCTAAAATATAAAACTTTTTGGGCATCAGCATGAAGCTAAAAGAAAATGCTCATTCAGAGGATTCTAGATTTCAGATGTTTAGATTTAGTTTCCTCAGCCAGTAAATATAATGTGAATATTCCAAAATAACCCATACAAAAAAAAAAATCCTGAATCCCAAACCCTCCTATTCCCAAACACTTTGAATAAAGAACACTCAACATGTCCTACTATAGAATCCTGGGAAGGTCTAACATCCAAATGCTGACAGGACCAATCGCTGACACGTCTGTTAAGCAACAGGAACTATCATTCGTTGCTAGTGGAAATTCAGAAAGTACAGCCCCCTGGAAGACAGGCCCTCAGCTCCTGAAAACCTAAACCTACATTTACCATATAAATGGCAAATGGATTACCATGTAATCCATCAATCATGATCTCCTATGATTTAAAAACTCACAACTATGCAAAACCCTCCACGTAGTGCAAATTTATAAAAGCTTTATTTACCATAATTGCCAACATTTGTAATCTAGTGATACAGCTTTAAATAGGCAAATAGATAAATAGAGGTGCATTCAAACAGCAGAATTTTATTTCATACACAGTACAAATGAACTGTGAAACCATGAAAAGACACGAACAAACTTAAAGACAAAAACAGGGAGAGACAGGAAGGCGGACGTCTCCGCTTTCCCTCAGTCTCCAGCTAGGCTTTTTTGCTCCTGTATATCATCTGCCTAGTCTCTGCAGCTGTTTGAGTTTGAGTTCCCTCTCAATCTAAAACAAACTAAATTGCCTGGAGTAATCATATTTTTATGGAACAAAAATACGCATATTACTAAGTGAAAAAACGTCCGTCTGAAAGGCGATATAAAATACGATGCCGAAAATAAGAAATTCTGAAAAAGGCAAAACTTTTGGTGATAGTTAAAAGATCTGGAGTGGTTCCAAGGACTTTGAAGGAGAGAAAGGGGCCTAAAAAATGGATCACAGTATGACACTATAATAGTGGGAATGCACCATTCTGCATTCATCCAAACTCACTAAGGGTATCACACCAAGAATGAAACCGAATGGAAACTCAGGACTTTCAGTACTAATAATGTATCAATAATGGTTCATCAGGGAAGAGCCTGTGGCTCTAAGGTGTAGGGTGCTGGCCCCATATACCAGAGGTGGCAGGTTCAAACCAGGCCCTGGCCAAAAACTGCAAATAATAATAATAATGATAATAAAGGTTCATCAGTTATCACAAATGTGGGACATATCTCTGGTAGGAAATGTTGCTAGTGGGAGGAATTGTGTATTTATGGCAGTGCTGGTAGGACAATGGTACCTTGCACCTTCTGGGCAATTTTTCTATAAAGCTTAAGCTGCTGAGAAACACTAAACCCTAGTACAAAGAATAAAAATTTGGAAATTTAAAAATATTTCCTCTGATGTCATTTATTTAGGCATTAACTTGCTGCAAATGTCAGACCCAAATAATTTGAGTATGCTTAAAAATAACTTCAAAAGTCAAAACATCCATTAACATGCCATGGCAAAATATCTGAATCATACCCAATCTGTCAGCAAACATTTAATGTTAAAGGGTATGTGGAATCTGAGAAGTAATGGCCAGGGTGCAGGAAGAATGGGGTATGGAATTCGGTCTTGTAATAGGTGACAAGCCCAGCAGGAGTATTGTGTTTTACTGACGGCATATTTTAGCCTACTCTGCTGACACATTGGTGAAGAGAGGTGGGCTGATGAATCCAGCCCATTATTTTGGAGTTTGACTAATGGTGTTTGAATGTGTACTTTGCTGCATCCTCCTTAAATTACTTAATGAGTAATGCATGTAATGAAATACTTTGAACATGCTTGCAAGTAGAAAATAGTGGATAAAAGTATTTCTGTTAATACACGTATTGTGTGGCTTGGTGGTTGATGTACAGGCAGAATATCAGGATTAGAGTACAGGATGGAATATACTTCCCAAACCAAAGTTTGAGAACTGGCAGCTCATAGGGTCAATGAAAATTGAACTCTCACAGAGTTTGGACATAGCTTTAAAAGCTAAAATATTTGGCAGCACCAGAGTTGAATTCTTTCATGCCCAGAATTAACAAGAGGTTGGTAGCAACTATTCACTTTCACTCAGCTTTGACTCTTCAGTCTGATCCATCTGCTTCTAGTCTTTTTCACTCTTTTTTTTTATTTCTTTATTGTTGGGGATTCATTGAAGGTGCAGAAAATGAGGTTATGTTGATTGCATTTGTTAGGTAAAGTCTCTCTTATAATTGTGCCCCACCCTAGAAGTTATGTAAAATGCTGTGATGCCCCAGTCCACTCTCCCTCCTTCCCACTCTCTCTTCTCCCATTCCCCCACCCATCACCAGGTACTAAGCCATCAACTGTCATACTAGAACTGACTACATATGATTTTTGCTTCTCCTTGTGATTCTTTAATAAGAATAATGTGTTCCATTTCCATCCAGGTTAATACAAAAGATATAATATCTCCATTTTTTTAATGGCTGAGTAGTATTCCATGGTATGCACGTACCACAACTTGTTAAACCATTCCTGGATTGGTGGGCATTTATGCTATTTCCACATTCTGGCAATTATAAATTGAACAGCAATAAACAGTCTAGGGCAAGTGTCCTTATGGTAAAAGAATTTTTTTCCTTCTGGGCAGATGCCCAGTAATTGGATTGCAGGATCAAATGGGAGGTCTAGCTTGAGTTCTTTGAGAGTTCTCCATACTTCTTTCCAAAAAGGTTGTATTAGTTTGCCATCCTGCCAGCAGTGTAAAAGTGTTCCCTTCTCTCCACAGCCATGCCAACACCTGCAATTTTGAGATTTTGTGATGTGGGCCATTCTCACTGGGGATAGATGACATATATCAGGGTGGTTTTGATTTCCATTTCTCTAATAATTGGGATGATGAGTGGATGGTTAGGGATGATTTTTGTGTTTGTTAGCCATTCACGTTTATTGATTATAAACTGAGCTGCAATCAACAGACAAATGGCGTCCTTAGAGAAGGTTCTATTCATCTCTCTTCCCCACTGATATAAGGGACTGTTGGCTCTTTTTCGGTTCATTAATTTGAGTTCTCTGTAGATACTAAGTATTAAGCTTTTGTCAGTTTGAAAATATACAAATATCCTTTCCCATTGTGTAGGTTGTCTGTTTGCTTTAGTTGTTGTCTTCTTTTTGTACAGAAGCTTTTCAGTTTAATTAAGTCCCATTTGTTTGTTTTTGTTGTTGGTCCACTTGCCCCAGAAGTCTTCTTCATAAGTCTTTCCCCAGGCCCATATCTTCATGCTTCCTTTGATAATTTTGTGCCTTAAATTTAGTTGTTTTATCCATATTGAATCAATTTTTGTGAGTGGAGAAAGGTGCAAGCCCAGTTTCAGTCTTTTACATATGGATATCCAGCTCTCCCAGCACCATTTATTCAGTAGGGATTCTTTGTCCCACTGTATGTTCTTGTTTGGTTTATCAAAGATTAAGTGGCTGTAAGATGTTAGTTTCATCTCCTCATTTTCTGTTCGGTTCCAGATGTCTATGCTTCTATTTTTGTGCCAGTACCATGCTATTTTGACCACTATGGCCATACAGCCCAATGTCTGATAAACTGATGCCCCTGGCTTTGTTTTTAATTACTAAGAATTGCCTTAGCTGTACAAGGATTTTTCTGGTTTCATACAAAACAAAGAATTATTTTTTCCAAGTCTTGAAAGTCTGATGTTGATATTTTAATAGGGATGGCATTGAATGTGTAGATTGCTTTGGGAAGGATAGACATTGTAACAATGTTGATTCAGCCACAAGCATGGTATGTTCTTCTATTTGTTAACATCTTCTGCTATTTATTTTCTTAAGGTTTCATAATTTTTTTATAGAGGTCTTTCACCTCTTTTGTTGGGTATATTCCTAGGTATATCATTTTCTTTGAAGCTACTGTGAAGAAAATTATGTCTTTAATTAGCTTCTCACCGTGGCTGCTATTGGTGTATGCAAAGGCTACTGATTTTTGGATGTTGATTTTGTATCCTGAGACATTGCTGTATTTTTTTTATTACTTCCAGGAGTCTTGTGATTGAGTCTCTAATTATAAGACATATCATTGGCAAAGAGGGAGAGTTTGACCTCCTCTTCTCACATTTGGATGCCCTTTGTTTCCTTCTCTTGCCTGATGTTATTGGCTAGAACTTCCAACAATATGTTGAATAGTAGTGGTGATAGAGGACAACCTTGTCTGGTTCTAATTCTAAGTGGAAAAGCTTTCAGTTTCACTCTGTTAAATACAATATTAGCTGTGGGTTTGTCATAGATGACTTTGATCAGTTTAAGAAATGTGCCACCTCTGCCTACGTACTTCAGTGTTCTAATTATAAAAGGATGCTGGCATTTATCGAATGCTTTTACTGCATCCATTGAGAGGGATGTATGGTCTTTGTTTTTGCTTCTCTTGATATTTTGGATAATGTTTATGGACTTGCATATGTTTCATGGGCCGATAAGAAGAAGGTATATTGTATAACTTTGAGGTAGATTATTCTATAGATGTCTATCAAGCACAGTTGTTCTAGGGTCATATTTAAGTCCCTCGTATCTTTGCTTAGTTTCTGTTTAGAGGATCTGTCCAGCTCTGTAAGAGGAGTCCCCAGTTATTATGGTGTTATGGGATATCATATAGCTCAAACTAATTAAGGTCTGTTTTAAGAATCTGGGAGCATTTAAGTTGAGTGTGTAAATATTTAGAATTGAAATGTCTTCTTGTTGTATTGTTTCCTTGACCAAAATGTAGTGTCCATGTTTGTCTTTTTTGAGTTTAGTTGCTTTAAATCCACTTTAAAAGGTGGATTTCCCTTGGAAAGGAGTGTGTTAGAATCTTTCACGATATTTGGGAAATTTTCATTTATGATGTCCTCTAGTACACTGGTTCTCAACCTTCTTAATGCTGCAACCCTTTAATACAGTTCCTCATAGTGTGGTGACTCCCAACCATAAAATTATTTTCATTGCTACTTCACAACTGTAATTTTGCTACAGTTATGAATTGTAATGTAAATATCTTATATGAGGAGACTTCCAAAGGGGTCACGACACACAGGTTGAGAACTGCTGCTCTAGTAGGGCTTGCATGCCTCCAGGGCATTCTTTTCCCCCTTCTCAGATACCTGTAACTCATATGTTTGAATGCTTCATGAAATTCCGTAATTATGTCAGTGAAAATTCTGCTTCCTCTCTCTTTTTTTCTGTCTCTTTAACACCTAAGTTAACTGAAGACCTTTATCCTCTACCTCTGAGATTCTTATGCATGGTCTTGTCTGTTATTGATACTTTCTATTGCATCTTTAAGTTCCCTAATTAACTTCTTCAATTCATTCAGCTTCACTATATCTTTTCTGTGTACTTCATATCATTCATCTCTTATTTGATTCCGTTTTTGAATTTCCCTTTTGTTATTTTACTTTCTCAGAAATTTCCTTCATTGTTTTCACCATCCATATTTTAAATCCCCCTTCTGTCATTGCTAATATTTCTTTGTAGGTGGAATCCTCTGCAGTAGCTACTCATGTCCTTTGGTGGGGGGCGTTGCCCTAATCTGGTTTTTCTGTTGCCAGAATATTTCTGCTGCTTCCTACTCATGAGTGTTTTCATTTTGTCTCTTTCCTTGCCTTACTTTTTCCTTTCATTTTCTCTTGCTCTGTAAGTTACCATGCCTCTGACTTACAGTGTTAAAGTATCCTTTTGGTAAAGGACTAAAAGAATGACAAGAGTGAAGAATAAGAAGGGATAAAGCTTAAAAAGAGAGAGAGAGAGAAAAGAGAAAGGAAAGGGGGTGGGTAAAAGGGAAGATTGACAAAAAGAAGAGAAGAACAGAAAGAGAGAGACACGAGTAATAGTGATGTAGAGGATGGTACTTTAACCCAAACACAAATCTCAACCTCTGGGGGGTTGGGGGGCTTGTTTGGGTGGTTCCCTTGACATCTGCAGCTCTTTGCCAACCTGAGTAGACACAGGACCCCATCTGCATCAAATAGAAAAGAAAAACAAAAATACTATAAATCAAAATAAACCAAAACCAAAAATACTATAAATCAAAATAAAACAAACAAAAAAGTTGAAGAGATAAAATCTGGGAAAAAACAAATATCAGAAACAGAAAAACTAGCAAAAATGTAGTCTTTATTTTTAAAGAAGACAACAGTGAAAACATGAAGATAAGAGTAAGAAGAATCTGGGAGGAGGAAATTTGAAAAACAATAAAAGAAGAAAAAAATTTTGAAAAGAAAAAACAAACAAAATATCAATAACAACTTCAACAACAACAACAAAAACTATATATATATATATATCTTGTTGAATACTGCCTAGACAACAGGTGATCTTCTGGGATATGAGATGTTCATCACAATATAGCTGTACAAGATGGAGTCTGTAAGCCTCTGCTGATTTCTTTGCCTTCAAACCCTGCAGTTGGGAACTAAGTATTAGCTAATTTGGGAACTAACCAATAGCTAAGCATTGGCTATCTCAGGAAAGGATGTTTTTGCTCGGATCTCTGCAGAAGTAGCTGCCCACTTGTCAGGCATACCCCAAAGGCTTTCCTCTAGGAGCCTAAGGGCTGAGCCTACAAGGCAGCTCTCCCATAATGGCTGCAAGGCCTTCAGCCCAACAGTGAAATCTCCACTCTACCCCACAGTCTCAGTCCTAATCTCTGGGCTCTGTTCAAGGTCACTTGCTCACTTACCTAAGGTCTCTCAGGTAACACCATAGAGATGGCCTTCTGTGTCTGCACACTTTCACCACTGCTGCAGCTACTGCCTCCTGCAGCCACCATGGCTGATGACCTCAGACCAAACAAGAACACTTGCCCTTTTTCCACTGCTTTTTTTCTCCTCCTGTGGTTCTGGAGTCTTCCACTGCTTCCCTGTGCCCCTGAAGGGATGTTTCTGGGCAAAGTCTATAATCCTGTGGTGCCTGGAGTCTTCTCTCCCCTATCTCACTGTAACTTGTTCCAAAACAACTGTTTCTCCTCCAGGATGGATCTTGCTCTGCCCCCCTTTTTACTCTTATGTACACCATCTGTCTAGTTTCTCTTGACATGCAAGACTGAGCTATGTCCAGTCTACAACAAACTATATTGCACAGTGTAATCCTATTTTTACGTAATAGATTATAGTTTTTCTATCACTAATTTCAAAGGTATTTAACATATAATTACATTTAATTTTGTAATAATAATGTAATGTACTCACAGTGTAACATGAAATGAATCACTAAAATTTTATATCCACTTAAGTATAGATTTAAATTTTAGTTTAAGGTTGTCTTATTCTTTCCGATCAAGATAAATAACAGGGGATAACCCTTCTAGACACATTTCTTGCTTGTTTAACAAGCTGATAAAATGCAGATGGAAAAAGAGGAAGCAACTTGGATGGTTTCCAGTCAGAATCCTCGAGAATTATTACGAACTCTTAGAGTGTTAATGTATTCAGCTATGCTCTGGTTCTTCTTTTACCATGTTTTGTTGCTGAACCTTGTCACAGAGTCATGCAGTAGCAATTTCAATAAACTTATAACAGAGCTTCTGCCAATCATATGTAGCATGAATTCCTATGATTATATTAATCCTAATTTTCTCCTTAAAGCAGCTTTTTATAATCAATGACATCATTAAGAACTTTTCTAGGATTTATATATTAATGTTATTGAAACGGAATATAAACTAGAGAAATTATGCTTTTAATAAATGTACCTTCTAATATTATAAATTTAACGTATCTTTTCTAGTTCACTTGTTCCACATAGATATTTTTCTAATGTATATATATGTGTGTATATATGTATACGTTTTATATTATACACATATACATAATTTTCCCCATAGAAAAATTCCTTTTATATAATGAATGTAAGTGTAGTATTACTGTATATTACATTCAAACATATGCATTAGTGTAGTATCATAATTTTTTAATAAGAACATAACACATATACATTGATCAGAAGAAAATAAATTCCTTTTGTTATGCTGGTTATAGTGAATATTTAACAAATTTTTGTTTTTAAAAAAATTTACAAAATATTTTATACATAATTCTGAAAATTTTACAGAAACTATTTTCTAGGAATTAATGTGAAAAATAATAATCTTTCAATCATCTTTACAATAATCTTTACATTTTGTGAAGAAATATGTTGAACCCTTGTTTTAAATCTATGCTACATTGTTTATTCCTCCTGCATTTTTTCAATGAGAAAAGAGCATGTCCTAATATTTTTTAATTTTCTAAGCATGTGCCTCGCATACATTTTGTTTAAATAATATCTCTATAAGATCATAAAAAAGACAAGACATTTTAAAAATTAATGTTTTCACAAAGGAAGAAGAGTGGATTAAAAATAGATAAATTTATGCCACTCAGCAATCAATGCTCTTGTAGAAAAAACTGCCAAGTTTGATTATTAGGGAAAAAATTAAAAACCTTATTACAAGTTCACTGTAATTCATCACTTTGATAGGCTAAGGTACTGCAACACAAGCTTACGTCTCATAAATGCAATAAAAGTCTTGAAATGTTAGAACAGATCTAATGAGCTCTGCCATGGTCACACTAGATGTGGTGCTCATGATTCATTTTAGTTTTCACACTTTAAGGAACTCATAGTATAGGGTTGTAGTTAAGAGCCTGGACGCTGCAACCTGCTAGAAAAATTACCTGTGCTTTCTTGTCCCTTAGTTTTCTCATCTATAAGATGATTTTCACGAAACCTAACATATTGGTTTACTGTGCTAATTAAATAATATAACAGAGTTAACAGGTTTAGCCCTTTGTTTGCTGCTCAGAAGTTAGTAAAAAGAAAACAACAAACAAACAAAGTCTAATGTCTACAAGCATTGAACGCTAAGGAGATAGCTGAAATGTTAAGATAATTCACACACATGCATACACACACACCCCCCATGCTAAGAAGGATGGATTATGGTTCAGTTGAGCACCAGATAGGTGTTTAATGTGCATACATGGCTCCAGATCTGGTCCCATAAACAGAGTAAAATGTAAACCAAGCACAATCTAAAAAGAGAGGAAAGATGTGGGTAAAGAAACACGAGGAGAATGAAATGAGTGATAAAGCAATAATCAAGATGGTGGGAATTTGCTTGCCGAGTTGGGTATTAGAGTGAGGCATCCCTCCTGACAAAGAACAGAGAAGCTTCCTACAAAGTGTCATTAGAGTAATATGACCATCACTGGAGGCTCAAAAGACTTAAAAAGTATTCCATATGCACTAACACTGAATTTATGCTTGAGTTGATAAAATAAGATTTTGAAAGTTATTTGTGTCACAGATTAATACTTCAATTAATTAATATAAGTGATAAAGTGCTAAGTGCTAAGGGAATTACCGTGAAACACAGCCGGAAGTTTATATTTAAGCTTAGACATGCATGGGAAATCACTAAAACACATAGTACTTGTCAAAAATTTTAATGAAAAGTTAAGATATTGGGTGGTGCCTGTGGCTCAAAAGTCTAGGGTGCTGGCCCCATATGCCAGAGATGGCGGGTTCAATCCCAGCCCTAGCCAAAAATGGCAAAAAAAAAATAAAGTTAAGATATTTTCATGCTTATAAGATAATCAGGACATGAAGATTTAATTATACATGTGCTCAGCTGAACTGTGATCCACCCTTCTTAGAGTGTAGTGTGTATGTAAGTTCATCTGTCAACGTGTCTGTCCAATCCACTGGAATATAATTATGTTAACATTTCAACTACTTGTTAATGTTCAATGTTTATAAACATTAGACTTTTTGGTTTGTTTGTTGTTTGCTTTTTACTAACTTTTGTGCATCAAACACAGTCTAAATAAGAAATAAGCAATTTAACCAACTGGTAAGAAAAGATTCATATTAGGTTGGAAACCATATAATAAACAAAAAAAATAATTTTAAATGCTTATGCAATAAATTCAGATCTGGAGCCTCATAGTGAGTGCTTTGTTTTGTCCTTGGTAGGAACACTGATGTAACATTTCCTCATATATAAGTAAGCATAGAAATTGTTATTCTTTCTTCCATTGTCTTTGATTCCACTAGGAGCAAGCCTCACTCTAAGAGATAAAAGCTGAAAATGTATTTGTAGTTAGAAGAAGGGCAAGCAATAAAAATAGGAGCTGACAACTGTGGGAGAAACAAAAACACATTTCTGAAATTTTGCAAATGTCTGTACAGGTTCCCACAAAGACACAGGCAAACACACAGAGCCCTTCTGCCCTTGAGAAACATCATCTCTTCTTCTACAGTCTTTATTTGTTTGTTTGCTTTAGCAGAAATACTTCTACCCCCATTCCACCTCTAATATTCCCAAGATCCACCCTTTTATTTCATTCCAATATTTGCTCAAATATGACCTTTTTGAAAAAACAAAAATTTTATCTTGAAATAATTTTGTATGTCTACCCAACATGCAAAGATAATGTAGAGAGTTCCTGTGTACATCTCAATCAATTTCAGTTTTCCTAGACGTCATCTTAAATTACTATGACATGTTTGTCAGACTAAGAAATTGCCATTTTTATTAATTGAATTTGAGACAATCCATGAAATAGACTGTCTCTTAATTTGGGGGTTCCTAATTTTTTCTCATAAATAGACTGCATTTTTGTGCTTTGGGAAGAAACACCGGGGAAGTGAAGTATTCTTATCATTGCATCATATCAGGAGATAAATTATATCCACATGGCATCACTGAAGAGAAGACCCTTGCTTATTTGTTCATTAAAATAACGTTTGTCAATTTCCTCTATTATAAAGGAACAGTTTATTTTCTTCATATTCTATTCTTTGAAAGCAAGTCAATAAATCGTGCCCATTCTCAAGGGGGAGATTAGTCTCCACCTACTAGAAAAGTGAAATCTACATCTAAATTTCAGAATACCAAAAGAATAGAATTCCTCTATTTATTAAGGTATTTACTAATTTACTTATCTATTTACTCATTCATTTATAGAAATATTGATTTATGCATATATATACACATACTTGCTTTATATTTTGGTTATACTCCATTACTATATTGTATGTTTTGAAGCTCAAATTGTTCCACCTTTGTTCCTTGAGATCTCTTTTAGTCTGGCTTCTGTGTCTCTTTGATATTACCCTATTCTTTTATTGTTGTTGTGGGTGTTCACTCTTTACTTTCAAGTAGTATAAGATATACAGAATTATCTATCCCAGCCCTAGAATTAGCCATTTCTCTAAAGAGTCTTGGACAATAAATATGAGGTTTAACTTAGTAATTTTAACATAAGGCAATATATGCTCGTGTTAACTCCCCCCATTATATAAGGAATATATATGCACTACCAGAATAACTCCTCTGACCGCAGAAACCAGACTGCAGGTCCATGTGGGGTGCTGCCTGCCTCTTACCACTTTTTAAATGGGCATTGCCATGGTAGTGTGAATCCCATCAATTCAGCAGATGGGTGGGGAAGTGAAGATTTTCCCCCTGTAGGCAAAAGTGGGTTTTTGGTTTTTATTTTCCCTTTTGGCTTTCCCTTTTACATCTTAATTGTTAATATTGCAGGCTGCAGGCATGACAGACAATGAGCAGGTGAAGAACTAATGGCAAAGTGTTCAAAAACTCCTGTGTTAGCTAACAGGCTTCTGAATGTATCACAGAGGTCCACGGAGAAGGCTGGAGATGGTAGCTAGGAGATACTGTATCAGCTACTACAGCCTTAAAACAAAGTTGGTGTCTCTTTGGACTTTAAAGTTGTTCCTGTGTAGCTTTTTTTTATTTTTATTTAATCAAATAAACAAGAGGGTTTTTCCATGGGGGGAAAAAAGTCTTGATTCCTTTTATTTAAAAATGGTATTAAAAACGAAGATTTCGGTGGTAGATCTGCTTATGTCTACTGGGTTGCATCTTGTCACTTTATTGGGAAAACTGTGACTGTTCTTATTTGTTACTGAAATCTGCTTCTCCTTCATTCCACATTCTAAATTTCCATTATCATTTTGTAACTTGATATTGTTGATCTTTCCATAAGACGCCTTATCAAAAGCCCTTCTGTATTCACCCTGTGGTGTTTCTTTGATGCTAATGGTTATTGATAATACTTATTGATGGTTAAGAGAGAGACCTCTCTCCCTAGTTGACTTTTTCATTCATTCTTACCAATGCATTCATCTCCATATCACGTACACACACAAGTCCCAAACACATCTACACCCCCAATGCTGCTCTCAGTAAGAAGGATACAGAAGAAAGGCAAGATTGATTTTTCAGTCTAAACATCTGAATAAACATGTGATGAACAACTGTATGGTTATGAAAAAGCCATATGTAAAAGCATGTATTTGTAAATTATAGCTTGTATGTTAACAACAAACAATAATTCTCATATTTCAATCATGAATAAGAAATGCAGAAAAATTAAGAAGATCAATTAAACTCAAGAATATCGACTTTTTCTTTTTGCTTCTAAGATACAGTGAGAGATAAGCCATACTTCCTAAGAAAGTCATTTTAACATTGGTTTGTAAAAATTTATTCGCATGAGAAAAGTTAATTAGAGGTAAACCAATTGTGTGCTGGTGTCAGATCCCCCCGCCTGTCTCTTCCCATCTTTATGCATCATCTTTACTGACACACTGGTATCTTGAAATTAGCTATGATGGGAGTATTTTCACAGTGGATATTAACAAATACTATAAATTGAAAGGTTGTTTGTGTTTTGTGTGCATAAGTGTTTTTGTGTTTGGAGAACTGATTCCAAGGGTACAAGTCAAATTTAGTAAGAGTAGAGCAGAAATGTCTTAACAAAATAAGTAAGTGAGGGGAAGGCTATGTTAACCAGTTTGATGTAAGCATTCCAAATTGTATATAAAGTCAGCACGATGTACCACATAAATGCATTAACATATACCGTTATGATTTAATAAAAAAAATTAGCCACTG
The DNA here is from genome assembly GCA_963574575.1 of Galagoides demidoff. Lineage (NCBI taxonomy): Eukaryota > Metazoa > Chordata > Mammalia > Primates > Galagidae > Galagoides > Galagoides demidoff. The sequence goes on along the minus strand of CAUYQV010134518.1, from coordinate 21,718 downwards.
GATATTTAGCAACACAGTCACCATTAGATTTTCTTTTTGTTCCTAGGTTAGTAAAAATGACATTTTTTATTTTACATGTTTCTTTCAATATACATTTTCCCTTGAATATATAGAAGAGCCATGAATTTAAAAATGCAATTACTGTTAAAAAAAAAAAAAGTACTTTCGTCGGATTTTGAAGCATAAGAAGAATAATGAGCCATAGCTGTAAGATATATTTTATTGTTGGAATGTTCACGTTTGAATTAACAATATTTTAGGGAACATGATTTTTATGACACTCAAAGTGCTCTTTAGAAATTCTCCAGGCACCGTCCATCATCTTTCACTGAATTTAGTAAATGTCAAATTCTATCTGCTTGATCAATTTCTCTATTTTAGATGGATTTAGGGAGAAAGAAAAAAAAATGGAATAAAACTCAATCCGTGAATGAATTGCATAGTGATCGCGATGCCCTTCTTAAACCACACACACAAAAGAAGGTGTTGGGTAAGCCACTGTTTCCTCTCTGAGGACACGTGCCCTCTTCCCTTAGCCAGAGAACCTCCCGTCCTGATTCTATTTTCAAGCTTGGCAACATCTATAGTCTCTTTCTTCATTGTCTGTATGTGGCGTCACGTACACCATTGTTCTGTGGAGTAAATCTTGAAACTAGGTAATGATTTAGTCAAATAAAAATGATATACCTAACCATATTTACTTCGAGGCTGTATATAAATATTCAGGGTCATTTGCATTTTTTGAAGTAGAGAATTCAAAAAGGAAAGATGTGCTTTTGTTGTTTTGAAATTGTTGTTGCTCAGAAATGTAATGCATTATAGTATGAGGAAATTTTTTATATGATAGAGAGCACATTTTCTTTTCTCATTGCTTTTTTTGTTTGTTCATCTTTTATTTGAAATTACTAGGAGGATACAAATTTTTAGATTACATTGTTCTCCCTTCCAGGGTAAAGTTCCGGTTGCAAAATCCTGTGACCCAAGGGGCATATTATACACCCTCAAAATGGGCACATTAGGGGAGATCCAGCCTCATGTCCTCCCCCCTTCCCCCACCTCCCTCTACCCCTGTACTAGACTATATTTGTGTTTTATTGTTCATATGCGCATGTAATTGTATTGAGTACATTGGATATTTATTTTTCCATTCTTGTGATACTTTACTAAGAAGAATGGAAAACACACTTTCTAAACTGTCTTTATAGGTGTATAGAAATCACTCTATTTGTATTATGCATATTGTACGAACTCTCACAGTGAATATAAAAAGGGGGTAATTTATGTTTATATTCCTCATCCTTCTGCGTCTCTGTTGTCTGTCATTCCACTCTCTACTTCCGTGTGGACACATTTGTTCCTACCTGCTTCTAAGTGAGAGCATGCAATATTTGACTGTCTGTGTCTGAGTTGTTTCACTTAAGGTAATGATATACACCGAATTCTAACTATGAAGCAAACATTTTAATTAGCACACTCTTCTCTCTCCTCTCTCTCTCTCTTTCACACACACACACACACACACCCACATACACTTTATTCTTATAAAATTATCTCTAATCTTACAATATTTATCCTGGGTTAACCATTAACGCAAAAAGAAAAGCAAATGAAATAATTATTTTCTCTCCACTTTCACCGCAGTTCTCCCTTTAGGATTATGTCTGTAATTTGAAAAATTTCATTATTTCCATACTCAGCACTGTGAATTAAGAAACAGAGAGAAGCCATGACTATAGTCAGGTGTGAACTGGCCTGAGTATAGGGTATTTCAACATAAAGCTTCCCATAAACTTCTGTAGGGCAATAAATCATTTATCTAACTTGTCGGAATGGCTAAATATTTTTTAAATCATTTAAAGGGACAGAATATATTATCAGCAGCAGCAAAGGACTTATCATAAATTTGTCAAAAATATGGACCCCTCTGCGTTAACCAAAACGGATGACAAAATCAACCTTCTTGAGAATAAAAATGCCAAACCTCCAGGAAATAGCAGTTCACACCAGTCATCCCAGCTAGTAAGGTTGTTGAGGTGGGAGGATCACAGGAGCCCAGGAGGTCCAGGCTGCCGCATTCCAGCCTGGAGAGCAAGACTGTGTCTCAAAAGAAACAAAAACAATAACAACAATAAAAAGCCTACAGCAGCCAGACATTCCTATTCTTTAATATTCCATATGAAATGCTCAGATATATTGGATTTCGGCGAGGTCATTTGCAATATTTACACGTGCCATATCTATCATTTTAATAAAGTGGTTGCGATCCCCTGTTTTTGTGATTCCTAGTGTGTAATCTCTCCCTCCTTCTGTGTGAGGCAGAATTTACACATCCCCACCCCACTGGGCATCTTTTCAATATTTCAAAGAAATAGGTTTTTGACACAATCTTTTATCAATCCAGAGGGATCTTTAGTGCAAACATTCCTGTCGTTCTTTTATTTCAGCTGAAATCATTCAGAGAACACTAAGGTAGATGATCAAATGCAATTCTTCCTAAGGGCATCCCAGTACAACAAATGTATTTGTTTCGGGTTTTGTGACAAGTAACAAACCCTGTTTATAGATACAGATTGCACCATAGGTATTAGTGACACACTCTGTCACATCACATCACAGAGTTTCTACTGAATAATTTTAGGGTGTCTGATTCTCAATCTTTCTGTGCCGGTTTTTAAAGCTAAAGGCAGTCAGCATTGTCACAGTAAACCAGTTCACAGCAAAAAATGTATTTTTCCCACTGTTTCTACATGCCCATCTCTGTTTAGTCGTAGGTATCTGAAGTGGCATAAAGAGAGAGATATTTTTTCCTTATCAAAGGAAAAAATACTGTATCTACTCCTATTTTTTTTCTTTGTCCTCCATAGTAGGAGAATGTCTCACAATACTAACCAATTTACTGCCTTCTCTAAACTTTTATGGAGAATTAGACACAGCTGAAATCAATGGAAATTCTCTCCTGCAGGGTTTCTCAGGGTTTGATTCTGCACACAGGAATTTGCCAGAAAATCTCAATTATGGCTTAGACTCTGCTGGAAGGTGTGATTCCCTGCTGGGAGAATCTCTTACAACAGGGCTGAAGATCCTCCCTGCTGGATTTGTTCTGGAGTAACTCAGAGAATAAATATATGACATAGTCTCAAGAGCCTCTGTCCAGATCCGTAGAGGAGGGATTTAGCAGTCACAGCCAGCTCTTAATTAGAAACAGGTGTGCTGAATCTTTCACCAACAGCTTAATCCCTACCCTTCTTTACATATGACAATAACACCCAGAAATATACAACTATAATAGAAGAGAGGCGATAGTGTGTGTTCATGGGGGGATTGTTTTCAAGAACAAACTTCATGTATGATAGAGTCACTTTATGGGTTCATAAGTTGTTACTTTATATTAGAGAAATAAATTACCCATAATTGTAACAAGTAATCAGATTCCCAAAGACAATGAACACATTCAATTCAAAAATAAGCTTTGGCAAAATCATTCAAAGAACACATAGAAGCTTCTCCTTGTTTTCAAATATTCACAAGGAAATGTCAAGAACAGTTCAACAAAGAGACTCTGGAGTCAGGTGACTTCCCAGTAAATCCTAAACCCTTCACTTAAGGCAGGTGACCTTGACGATGTCACTTAATCTCAAGAGATCTCAGAGTTCTCATTTGAAAAATGAGAAAGATATTGATACTAAAATGTTCACCTCATAGAATTCTGAAGATCAAGGGAATTTTAATAATTCTAACAAGCTTAGAACACTAGTTGGTATAAAGTAAATGTAATAGGCATTACCTATTTTTTGTTGTTATTTTTTTGTCATGTTCATCTTTGGTATTAATGATATTAGCCATCATGAGACTTGGCTGATCACTTCCTCTTAGAAATGCAAATTTTCATTTGCAAGGTAACCTACCATACTTCTGGGTTTTCCTACTTCCCTGACTGTTCCTCTTCAATATCTTTTACTGACCCCGTCCCATCTTCTTGTGGTGCCTCTCACATTGACTTCCCCACGGCCTCTAAATGCTCAGTGTGCCTCAGGGCTTTGGAATTTTTTTCTATCTATATTTACTAACTTGGTGATATCAAACAGGCTCATGGCCTAAATTCCCTGTAGATGTTGACAATTTCACACTAAGGATCACCAGCCCAGACATAGTCCCTAAACTCTCAGCAATTTGCTTACTCTCCACATCCTCATTTGAATGTGTATAAGATATGAGCAGACACAGGTTGGGTAGACCTCAAATCGGTATAATTTGGAAGACTGTAAGAAAAATAATGCAAACTTATCGATAAAAATAGGAATAAAGGTAATTTTTCCATATGTTGTAGAGACTCACAGCACTTTGTGGTGAGACATATTTAGGCATTTCTGTTGGTGATTGGAACTTCTCTCCTCACTCCAAATGCTCCAAAACACCCACTGACATTTGTATAAGTAAACTGCTAAGGCTTATCCTTCAATATCCAAATAGGAAATCAGTTATGAGAGGTTGGTGGTATTTAGGTTGATTCTAACATAACTCTTCTTTGCTCCTTTTTGGAGGAATTGGAAATACATATCACTCCTGGATATGAAACTTTTTTTCTGACAGTTAGGTGCACCTCTTGTACAAGACTTGGAAGAGAAAGGTGGGATGTGAATAAGTTGTCTAAGAAACGTGGCTGTTGCTTCTGGCAAGCAGTGTACAGTAACATCAGCATCTTCTGCATTGCTTCCTTAGGTCCATTGTACAGCTTTGTGGGTGAGGAGAAGCAGTGATCACAACTGGGCCTTTTGAATTTGACTCTTCATCCTAAGCCCCCTGGTTCATGTATCTGTTCTTCAACTTCCTTGTGGAGAGAAAAGGTCAATATGTTTGTAGGAGAAAAGCTACCATTGATATTTGAGGACTAGGTCTGGAAAAAAAATCTGAATTTGGACCTGTGGGATAGGGAAACGAAAGAACTTCAGAAATATTTGTTGGATTTGCATCTGGAGAGTTTGCTTTGTTTTATGGATCCCAGCTAGAAGCACTGAAGAATGCAAGTTATAAGAAGGGAAATATAGATATAACATTTCTGTGTCTCAAGAACAGAAAAGATGAATGAAGATATACAATTAGCCTGAGAGTGGCATGAAGGAATCTGAGAAAACCCATTGTCTTTCCTATGACCCAGCAAGGATTAGCTGCAACAGAATGACTTCTATCTTAAGAGAAACCTGTAAGCAGTTGATAGAAAGGTAAATTTTTTTTTTTTTTTTTGAGATGGAGCCTCAAGCTATCCCCCTGGGTAGAGTGCCATGGCATCACAGCTCATAGCAACCTCCAACTCCTGGGCTCAAGCGAGTCTCCTGCTTCTGCCTCCCAAGCAGCTGGGACCACAGGCACCCGCCACAACGCCCGGCCATTTTTTGGTTGCAGCCATCATTGTTGTTTGGCGGGCCTGGGCTGGGGATTCAAACCTGCCACCTTAGGTGTATGTGGCTGGTGCCTTAGCCGATTGAGCCACAGGTGCCCAGCCGATAGAAAGGTAAATTAAAAGAGATTCTAAGGTTGAAAATAACAAGATCATTTAGCAATGATATGTATAGACCATAAAAATAAGGAGTGCTCAACAGACACCAGTGTGCAAAGATAACATCCCAAACAAAATATTCGCCTGTAATTTTTCAGGTGTTACCTAAGAGAAATAAAAATTATATTCACAAAAAGACTTGTAAACAATTTCTCAAAAAAGCCTTACTAACAATAGCCAATAATTTGGGGTAAAAAACTAAGTGGCCTATAATAACACATAAACATAAAGCTTTATGGTCCCATTATTATGGAATAAAAAGTTCTCAACTGGGGCAGTGCTGAACCTGAGGGGAATATCAGTAAAGTCTGGAGACAGTTTTGTCTGTCATGACTGGAGAAGGCAGTGACATTAGCATCTATGAGTAGAGGACAGAGATTCTGTTAAACGTTTTGCAGTATCCAAGACTCTCCTCGTGATGGTACAATTGTTGTGTCAACTTGACTGGGTAAAGCAGTGGTCAGATGATATAACATTCTTTCTGGAGGGGGAGGGATGTCTGGAAGAGATTCTGATTGAATCAGTAGCTTGATATAACATTCTTTCTGGGAAGGTGTGTCTGGAAGAGATTCCCATGGAATCAGTAGCCTGATCAAAGAATTAAGTTTCATTTGTCTACTTATTATTTTCTGGATTGGGGGGGGGCAGATTTTTGCTTGTATTTTTGAGATCTTTGTCATAAATTCTTTGCTTAGATCAATGTCCAAAAGAGTTTTTCATAGACTTTTTTGCTAGTGTTTTTATGGTGTTGGGCCTTAAGTTTAAGTCTTTTATCTATCTTGAGCTGATTTTTGTGTGTAGGAAGAGATAGGGGTAGAGTTTCATTCTTCTTTTCCTGAACCATTTATTGAATAGGGTGTTCTTTCCCAGTGTATGTTCTTGTGAGTTTTGTCCAAAATCAGTTGTTTGTAAATATGTGGATTAATTTCTGGGTAGATTGCTTTATCTCTTCAGGATCATTTTTGGTTTTAAATTTTAGAATTGCTTTTTAGTTCCTTCTGTTTTTTTTTTTTTTGGTTGTTGTTGTTGTTTGTTTGTTTGTTTGTTTTTGAGGCAGAGTCTCACTTTGTCACACTTGGTAGAGTGCTGTAGCATCACAGCTCACAGCAACCTCCAGCCCTTGGGCTTAGGAGATTTTCTTGCCTCAGCCTCCCAAGTAGCTGGGACTACAGGTACCCACCACAACACCTGGCTACTTTTTTGTTGCAGTTTGGCTGGGGCTGGATTCAAACCCACCACCCTCGGTATAGGGGGCCAGTACCCTACTCACTGAGCCACAAGTGCCGCCCTAGAATGACATTGGTAGTCTGTTAGAAATTTCACCCAATCTGTAGACTGCTTTTGGTAGTAGGGTCATTTTAGAACATTAATTCTCCAAACTCAGAGCATGGGATGTTTTACATTTACAAATTATCAAACTTTTATTGATATTTATGTACACTATGCCAAACATTAAAGATAATTCTATGTGTCATTCTTACTTGTAGCTTATGTGACAATTAAATTATTTTTCTATCTTTACCTTTGTCTTTCCAATTCTAAAAAATTTTCTACTAGCGATACATTTTTGTTCTTTTTATGGTATTATATTTCTTGTGCTAAGAGTGTCAAAATTATCTTAAATTTATGTCATTAAGAACCAAAATTTGAAAATGCAAGGGTTAATTATCATACTTTGTCATTAGCCTATATTAATTACTTTGCAGAGAAAGATATAAACTTATATTGTAAAAATACTTGAAATAGGGGTGGCACCTGTGGCTCAATGGAGTAGGGTGCCAGCCCCATATGCTGGAGGTGGTGGGTTCAAACCCAGCCCAGGCCAAAAACTGCAAAAAAAAAAAAAATACTTGAAATGTAAAGATAATAGATTAAACACTTATTTCAGTACATAGAAAATTATATAATGACATTCAAACAAAATGATAGTTAATAATACTTCATGAAAATTATTTATAATTTAAAATATTTTGATGTGTCATGAACTAGTGAGTATTTGATCTCTGGTCTATTTTTCTTAACTTATCCATGTTTGATTGGTTTTGTGGCTTTAAATATAAAAACATTTTGGAATGTTTTTTAAAGATACTCCTCTATTAAAGATACTGTGCAAGAGCTACTTTTAGGCCAAAGTGAATTTTTTTCTTTAAACAGGTGTGGAAGTTTCTTTTGCTAACTTGCTCTCCAGTTTCTGCGAGTGCTTATATCTTTCCCAGACCCTTCAGTGTAATTATCAATGTATTCATTTTAAAAGCACACTTTTCAAATGAAAAAGTTGTTTTTAAGTATTAACATGCCAGAATAAGTAACCTAGATTAACTTTGCAATATTAAAAAAAAAATCATAACTCTTGATGGATATATCTTTAATCCCCTGGGAAATTCAACTGCAACTTTTTAAATAGCTAATCTCTGTTTAAGAATTTATTTTGAAATATTATATTGATTTGCACTATCCATAAATGTCATTCTTATGCAACTTAACAGAATGAAATTCTATAATCTCATAAATTCATAATATATTTTAAGAGAAAATATCAACAAAACTACAATATACTAGGTTAAACTCAAATATTCTTGTATGCCTTCAAATCGCCTTGCTCCAGTTATTAAAACAGATTTGTAGGAAAAGAAATATTAAAAATAAATCCAACATGGGCAAGATTTACCCATTGTTTTATTTTTCTCTCTCTCATTGTTTTAAACATCTGGACCTGTGGCAATTCCTGTTTTGCCTCTGTAAAATGTACACATAAATTATGAAATGTGTTGATGACCATTTATATAAAATAGGAAAAAATTCGACAGTAATAATCGCTTTACATAAGTGAAAATTTGGATGGAAAACCTAGACTAATATTTACTCAGTACCTAATACATGCCAGGCATTTTGCAAGCCATATTAACACATATCAAAAATGACGGCTTTGTAGCTGCGTCTTATCCCAGTCATTACAAATGGGAAGTACGGGATTTGGGGGTTTAGTTAATTTTCCCAACAAACACATTAGTAAAAGCCCAGTAATATTTTATCCAGTTGTGTCTGACTCCAAAGTCTGATTCTTTCTGCTCTTTAGAAAATTGTATTAGTTTTAATAGTAGAAGATATTATTAGGACTATACTAATAGTAGTCAATCTCAAAGTAGTGGTAATTGTGGCAATAGTTCTATATGGCAAAAGAGAGGAAAAAATACAAATAAAGACACCTAGTTAAAACTTATTTAATATTAAACATGTGCTAAGGACGTTGAAAGGATCACTCTAATCCTGAAGACACTAACATGCTATAGATAATGTTATTTTCTATATTTTAGTAGTTGAAAAATCTTAAGTAAGGATAAATTGCTTGTCCGACATAACACAGATAATAATATAGTTCAGATACAAATCGGAAAATCTAATTTTAGAACTAGAAATTATCTAGTTAATCTAATTTCATTAACTAATTTGTTAATAGCTTAACTGAGGATTTATTAGGATCCTTGATGTAACATTGAAAAATATATGGATAACAAGGAACAAAATAATTTCTCTCTGATACAGAATGAGAGAAAAAATAAAATGGAAAGAAAGACTTTCAATGAATATTGGAGGATAAAAATGACTATATAGAGTATAATCCTGACAGCATAAAAATTATTGCAAGTGTGTCACACAAATGATAGATTATTTTTCCTGTGTTGTAAAATAACTTTTACTGTTACTATTATTACTTATTGCTTTTGCTTTTTAGTTTTTTTGCAAAATATAACTAATATTTTCACCAGACAATATACAGTACTTTTATGAACTATTTACTCATAAAAATTTGCTAATTTCTTTATATTAATAATTTTGTATTTTCAAAATATAATTAAGATAACTATTATGAAAGGATGATAATGTCTATGCTTAGAACTAGTAACATAAAATGCAGATAGGAACAACTTAGGTAAGCGTTAAGGAATTAAAGCTGTGAGCATTAATAACTGAACGGATTGTTTTGTTGTTTTTGCATAGGCAGAAGAAAAAAAACTGTAGATTCTTTCATTTATTACCTTCAAGATAAATGCTGTGTCTAATGATTGCACATTTGCTATTGAAATGTCCAGTCAACATGTTTTATAAGTTTCTTCTTGTGTAAAGAAGTGGCTGAAGAGTAGTAGTTATGGTATCCTTCAAATTGGTAGATGACACTGTGTGTGAGATGTCATCTCTCCTAGAGGGTGGATTGGAGGATTATTGATAAGAAGAAAGCTTTATTCTATTGACATTTTAGGTTTAGAAAGTCAGTAATTATATAATATTGAAGCCCAAGTGCCCATTGACCCATGGATGGATCAATAAATTGTGGTATATGTACACCATGGAATATTATGCAGCCTTAAAGGAAGATGGAGACTTTACCTCTTACATGTTTGCATGGATGGAGCTGGAACATATTCTTCTTAGCAAAGTATCTCAAGAATATAAGAAAAAGTATTCAATGTACTCAGTCTTACCATGAAACCAATGTATAGCTTTCTTATGAGAGCTATAACCCAATTATAGCCCAAGAAGAAGGGGAAAGAGGAGAGAGAGGAGAGTGGAGGGGGAAGGATGGGTGTAGGGAGAGTAATTGGTGGGACCACACCTATAGTCCATCTTACAAGGGTACATGTGAAATTTACTAGGTGTAGAATATAAATGTCTTAACACAATAAGAAAATGCTGTGAAGGCTATGTTGACCAGTTTGATGAAAGCATTTCAAATTGTGTGTAAAACCAGCACATTGTACTCCATGGTTGCATTAATGTACACAGTTATTATTTGATAGAAAGACAATATTAATATACAAGAAATGAAATACAGTGATAAAGAAATGAAGGTAAAACTACCAGTAAGAAGCACAGTTGAGGGCAGCTCCTGTGGCTCAAAAGGGTAGGGCACTGGCCCCATATGCTGGAGGTGGTGAGTTCAAACCCAGCCCTGGCCAAAAAAATAAAAAAAAAAAGAAGCATAGTTGAAAGATAACGTGATGTAGTTTGGGAGACAATGTTTATGAAGAAACAATTGAATTGAATTCAACCTCAGTTTTGCTTTAATTTCTAACATAATTTTTCCAAGGTTTACAAACATTTTTAGAAAAATTGTTTTTAAGGTGCTATATCCTCAACATTGGAAGAAAAGAATTATAAATCAGAATTAAAGAGAAATTTACTTATAATTATTGAAGTATTTTTTGTTTAAAATAAGTAGCATCTATAAATACAAATCAGAATGAGGTGACTTCTTTGGGTATCTACTTTATGAAGATGTTTGCCTTTTTAATCATTAGAAATGTTGAGCCTTTGGATTACACAGGGGAGCAACATGACAAGTAAGATTGAATTAATATACTGAGAAAATAAGTATCATACTGAACAGTGCCAGTCACCAACACCCTTTCTCCATGCCTATCTTCTTGTTTTACGTTCCATTAGGAATTAAATAAGACAAAAGATGATTTATCTATTTTAAAGATATTGCTATTTTCATTAAAGTTGATCATTCTTATTAAGCTTTCATAATAAAATAATTTATCTTAAAGGACTGATACAATAGCATCGAGAAGAGTTGAGCTGTCAATTAAAGAGAAAAGAAAACATTTAAATCACTTAAGTACATTAGACATTAAACAGCAACTATGTTAAGTGATAGGCATGTTAATTAGTATAATTGTGGTAATTATTTTACAGTGTGTACATGGTATGAAGTATATATGTGCCTATCAAGACATCAATCTGGGCGGCACCTGTGGCTCAAGGAGTAGAGCACCAGCCCCATATACCAGAGGTGGTGGATTCAAACCAGGCCCCCGTCAAAAACTGCAAAAAAAAAAAAAAAAAATGGGTTCAGCGCTTGTGGCTCAAGGGGCTAAGGCACCAGCCACGTACACCTAAGTTTGCTGGTTAGAATACAGCCCAGGCCTGTCAAATAACAATGATGGCTGCAACCAAAAAATAGCCAGGCATTGTGGCAGGCACCTGTGGTCCCAGCTACTTTGAGGCTGAGGCAGAAGACTTGCTAGAGCCCAGGAGCTAGAGGTTGCTGTGAGCTGTGATGCCACAGCACTCTACCGAGGGGGATAGCTTAAGGCTCTGTCTCAAAAAAAAAAAAATGGAATATCTATTTCATGCATAAACACATGCTATCTACATCAAAGTCAACAAAATGACAAAATGTGTAGGAAATTTTGAAAAAATAAAGGGATCCATAAAACCATTATTTATATTGAAAAATTTTACCCAGTGAATTATACAGTATTATTTGGTGGGCATTTTATATAAATTCATTTAATCTTTTAAGCTCAGCATTATTCCCTTGATAACATTTATTTTAATAGATTCCTAAATACAGTTTTTCAAATAAATCTAGAAATAGTCTGCATAGTTTATTTAGAGTCTAGAATTAATAGCACAAGAAGAAAAGGCATTTTAAAAGTGTTTTTCTTTTTAAAGGAAAAAGTGTTTATAAGACATCAGTATAAAGAGAAAGGCTTGTTGAAAAGATGCAAAATTTGCCTTCACTATCCTAACCACTGACTAAGCTTTCCCATTAAGGAATAACGTTACTAACCACAAAACTAACAGAGAGTGTCCCCGACCCCCTTCTGTTCATCATTCTCCTCCCCTTCAAAATTTGCAACGTGGAAAATCTAAATCTCACTGGTTAAAATCCTTCCAACATTCACTGTCTTGATAATTTTAGCCTAATTAGTCTAATTAACCTTTTCCCTCCTTTTTGGAACAGCATTTTATGTTCATCTTGAGCTTTTCTACCTGGCATTTATCGATGCCCATTTTCTATTTGAATGAGTCGGTATCTCTCATCCTCTTCTAAGAGGCATTATAAAATTTTAACTCTTGACCCTTTCAAAGGGATCTTTGTCAATTGAAATCGTGAGCCCTTTGGCATTCCAGTTTTCATCAGTGTTGAATTTAAAAGTGCTCTGCTGCATTTGAAAACGTGTGTGTGTCAGTGAAAATCTGCAGGAGTCCAGCTAAGATACAGTATTTAGATCAAGTCTTCATAGAAACTAAAATTCAGGTTGCTGTTGCCATATAGAAATGACCTTTGCCTTTTAGAAAACTCAAAGATTTTATGGTTATATCTACTATACATTATATTTTTATTGATGCAAAGAATTAAAACTAATAGATGAGCAAAAATATTTCTTTTTATATGAAGAAAGACAGCAGAGTGTTTTTAGGGTCTGCTTTACAAAATGTTTGTGAGCGGCATCAATGACATTTTCTGTTATGTTTGACATAATAACAGTAATAAAAGAATAGGACTAAAATATTACTAGGGAGAAAAAAACTAAAGTTTGCTACTGTGTTACTCACATCACTTAATATATATTTGAGTTGCCATCACTTTCATGGCTTAAGTAATTATTTTGTAATACCTTAAAATAAATTTTATGATACACTGGGAGAAGGACTCAAACACAGCTGGGACTTTCCTTTACAAATGCCCACAATGTAACTTAACTTATGTACCTTTATATTAATCAAAAAATTATAAATTCCTTACAAATTGAAGGGGATTCTTGTCATTTGTGTATCAGCATTTTTAGACATAGCAAAACAAGTATAGTGTAAAATGCAATCTCACAGGGGACTTTATTCAGAGCAAAATAATTCTAGCAAGCAAAAAATTTTCAATAAGGAAAAAACGGTGTCTTTCTCGATGGAATAACATATACACTGATCTTTATATTTATTCTCCAAAGATTAACCTGAACTAGCTTTTTCTATTTGGCAGGTACTTCTATTGTCTTCACTGGTGGTTGATAAACAGAGATATAGAAAGCCTAAGTAGGGTGGCACTGGTGGCTCAGTGAGTAGGGCACTGGGTGCATATACCAAGGGTGATGGGTTCAAACCCAGCCCCAGCCAAACTGCAACAAAAATAGCCAGGCATTGTGGAGGGCACCTGTAGTCCAAGATACTCTGGAGGCTGAGGCAAAAGAATCTCCTAAGCCCAAGAGCTGATGTTGCTGTGAGCTGTGATGCCACAGCACTCTACCCAGAGTGACAAAGTGAAACTCAGTCTCTAAAAAATAAAAAAGAGAAAAAAAAAAGAGAGAATCTCTTAAGCCCAAGAGTTGGAGGTTGCTGTGAGCTATGACACCACGGCATTCTACTGCGGGTGACATAGTGAGACTCTGTCTCAAAAAAAAAAAAAAAGCTTAAGTAGCTGTCTGAGGTCATAGATTGTACAGGACGGACTGGGTTCCTGGCTTCTCAATGTTTTCACCTACTGTACCATGCTGCTTCTTTCTTTCATCCCTAGACACAAGAATTCTTAACCCTGAAGAATTCTCTGAAGTTTTCTATTAACTATTTTTTGGGCGCTTTTTCCTGGTACACATGTATCATTACAATAGCATCCTATAACTTCAAGTAATTTTATAGTCAAGGATAAAATGGTAGCTCAGCCATAGAAAAGGAAGAGGGAACAGATTGAAGAAGAAATCTAGGTATGAATAAATATTCTAAAATTAGGGTATGATGAAACATTCAATAATCAAAGAATAGATAGAAGAAAGTTTCCCTTAACGTATTGCTGTAAAAATAACAAGCAAAATCTATAACATTTGGCCTTGTCAAGACATCTCTTATTTCGAGACTATATATTGTGACTGAACAAGACACAGGGAAAGCATATGAGGTTTTCATAACAGATTATGATGTGGAATTAACATTTGTTCTTAATGATTAAAAAATGAAGTTATAGAACCTTAAGAAAAAAATACTTCAAATTAAAAATTTTAGCAGGGTAAAATTTTTAACCATGTGTAAAATGAAAAAAAAAATAATAATTATATCACATACGTAAGCATGGAAAAAATAAAACATGCATAAAATCACCTGAAAAAATTAGCCAAAACTTAATTACCAGAAGTCTATTTCATTTTGTTTTTAAAAAGATCAAGAATGAAAAGCACAAAGGAAAGAAAATAGCAGTGAGATTATAAGATATATGTTAAGAATAAATTACTCCTATAATAATGAAAATGCACATGAGAATCATGTTATAAAAAGGAAATATATACATAACTTGTAATTATTAATGCCATGTATTTGAAATCACATATTCTGATCATAACAACTGAATGAATAATAAGATAAAGGGGAGAAACTAAATGTATTGTCTTATCACTTTGACATCGTTAGCAGGGAAAGTTGTGTGTGTGTAATTTGTATGTGTGTGTGCCTGCAAGTGTGTTTAAAATTAATTTAGTACACATCTTAAATACCTCGAGAAAAATGAACATTCATCAATGATAGCAAAACTTGAGCTGAAAACAAAAAAGAGAAAACCAATTGGTTATAAAAAATTGAAAACAGAAATTGCTTAAAGGAAGACATATGAATGGCACACAGCTGCATAAACAATGCTCAACACCACTCCTCATCAAAGAAATGGACATAAAAATAGTCAATGAGATACATCCTCACACTTGTTAGAATAGCTAGTATCAAGAACAGCAAAGATAATGATTGTTGAAAAGAATGTGAAAAAAAGTTACCTTTGTACACCATTGATGGGAAGTAAGCTTGTACAGCTCCTCTGAAAAGCAGTATACAGCATCTTCACAGAACTAAAAATAGAACTACTGTGTGTTCTTAACAATCCCAGGATACTAATCCCAGTATAAAATCAATATATCAAGGACATATCTGTACTCCCATGTCCTTAGGTGATATAAAATCAACCTAAGTGTTTTGTAACAGATGAGAGGATAAAGAAAAGGCGGTACACACACACACAAGGATTATTATCCAGCCTTAAAAAGAAGAAAATTCCATTATTTGTGACAACATGGATGTGCGTGGAGGACTTTATGTAAAGTTTAAAAAGCTTGGCTCGGCGCCTGTGGCTCAATCGGCTAAGGCGCCAGCCACATACACCTAAGGTGGCGGGTTCGAATCTCCAGCCTGGGCCCGCCAAACAACAACGATGGCTGCAACCAAAAACTGGCCTGGCGTTGTGGCGGGCGCCTGTGGTCCCAGCTACTTGGGAGGCGGAGGCAGGAGACTCCTTTGAGCCCAGGAGTTGGAGGTTGCTGTGAGCTGAGATGCCATGGCACTCTACCCAGGGGGATAGCTTGAGGCTCCGTTTCAAAAAAAAAAAAAGTTTAAAAAGCTAGACAGAGAGAGACAAATGCCAGCGAACTGACTTATTTGTGGAATCTATAAAAAATATTGAACTTGTAGAAGTAGACAGTAGAATGGGGGTTACCAGGCACAGGTGGGGAGCAGGTAATTGGGGAAGTATTGGTCAAAGAATACCCAGTTTCAGTTAGATAGGAGGAGCAAGGTTTCTATTGTATAACATGGTTATTATAGTTGATAACAATATATATATATTCTGAAATTTACTAAGGAAGTAGATTATAAGTGTTTTCACCACAAAAAAGTTATGAGTATATGATTAATGCATATGTTAATTACCCTGGTTTAACCATTCCACTGTCTACACAGAATTCAAAATGAAATGCTACAAATGACAAATGCATACAATGTTTATCTGTTAAAAATAAACTAATTTAAATAAATAAATGAATAAATAAACTAATTTAGAAAAGCACAAAATGGATGGGAGAAATAAGACCTATCTCATAATTTATTGTTATTAATGCACATAGGTCAAACCAACATACTAAAGTATGTTTAAATTTCATCAAAATTTAAATCCAAATATGTTCCATCAAAAAGTCAAATGCGTACTTAAAATAAAAAATATGCAGAGAACTGTAAAATATAACCAAAGATGCATCAATCAAATCCAAAGAGACCTAGTGGCCATAGTAATGGCGATACTAAGAGTGTCACAACTAAGAATGGTAAGAACAATGAAGAAACATAGAACGTCCTGGAAAGATCCAATATGAATATGCCTCAAGTCCCAGGGAGAAAAAGGGTAAAAGAGAAAAAGGGACTTGAAATAATCTTTGAAGAAATAATCGACAACAATTTTCCAAAGCTAATGCAAGACATCAGCCTACCTATCCAGGTGAACTCCAGACAGGAAATATATAATGAAAACTATATAGGATGAATGAAATCAAAGGCAAATACAAAACCCTTAAAGTCTCTAGTAAAATTTTAAAAAAAGCTAATTTCAAAAAAATAGTACAAAGTATTTGATTTCTCAACAAAACTAAGACAAAGACAAAAATAACATAATGCTCTCTAAAATTCTGAAAAAAATATCCTACAGTATTACATCCATAAAAAATATTTAACATGATAATAGAAACTATTGAGGAAGATTGTCAGTATAAGGTCCTGTACTAAAAATACTGTAAAACTAATTTTTTGTTTTTCAACCAGAACAGGAAAGTATCCAGATAAGCATGAAAATACAGGAAAGAAGAAAAGAACATTGCTGATGGAAAAAACATGAATAAATATAAATGGTGTCTATACAAAATAATATTTTAAAACTTTTGCTTTTTGATATAAGTGTAGAATTAAGATGAATAGCAATAGAGATGCAAATTCAGGAAGGGAAAAATGGAATTAAATTCAGTCAAGAAACCACCTGGCAGATTCCAAATCCTGAAATCATATGGTCTCTAGATCGTTCCTGTTAGAAATTCATGGAGGCAGGTGGAGTGTCTGAGCTCAGGAGTTTGGGAACAGCCTGAGCAAAAGCGAGACCCATCTTTAAAAATACATAGAAATTGTGGCAGGTGCCTGTAGTTCCAGCTACTTGGAAGGCTGAGGCAAGAGGATAGCATGAGAGTTTGAGGTTGCTGCAAGCTATGATACCACAGCTCTCTATAGAGGGCAACAAAGTGAAACTGTCTCAAAAAAAAAAAAAAAAAAGACAAGAAAAAAAAAATTCATCTCCTTGGGAAAATTAAAAGATGGAGCAAAAATACACAGTTATTTATATTTTGTACCTCAGTCATCATTTCAATTAATGAAAGAAATCAAGTAATGAGAAAACTTACAGAAACTTAAACTTCATCACTGTGGAAATAAAAAGACCTCAGTTCCCATCATGGCCAGGTATCTTCAACTGGTCTATTCCCTAAATCACAAACTACTCTGAAGAAATGGCCATGTTGACCATTAGCAGGGAAGTATTAGGCAAAATCTACTTTATGTCATGATCTTTGTGGAACTGCAACTGTGTCCTATCAAACTAATCCATCAGTTCTTGTGATGATTAGTTTTATGTGTCCATTTAGTGAAACTGAGGTTTTCCTAAGAATTTCTTCCCTCATGTCTGCAACATCATTTCTTGGCGGAATTTCTAACCTGGTGACTAGCCATATGCATTGCAATAGTGCTAACCCATAGTTGTGCAAGCCAATTTTGTCAAATAAATCTAATCTCACCCTCTCTCCAACTCTCTCTGTGTCCCTCTTTGTCTCTCTTTGTTCTCTCTCTCTGTATGTATAGACCCACACATCCACACATCTCTTTCTGTTTCTCTGAAAATCAGGGCCACATTTTTTTCCTCTGATACATTTAGTAAAATGTAGCATATTTTCCTGTAAGTTTTCTAATTAAGGCATTTTAAAAAATATCCAACTCTGGCATTTCCACAATTGATTATTTGCCTTGTTATATGCAGGTAACTATTAGAAACATTCTTGAAATTTGAGTAGGTTCTGTACAGAGTTTAAGAATATGGGTTGATATTTTTTGGCATGTGATAATCAGTTATTGCTCTAAGTGAATCCATAGTACACATGGGCAACCATGTGAAAAAATACAGAACTAGCTTCCCAAATTACACTAGAACTATTATTTTGAGTAAAAACTGCACAAGTTATTTTGATAAGTACTGATTGTGCATAAAAGCCATTACCCTGATATTTTCAATAATTACTCTTAATCCCTTTTTTTCAATTATTTTTGTAAAAAAAAAAAACCCTGCGTCCTGTTGGACTGTAGAAGCAATATGTCATTTTTAGGGTAGCATAATATTAGATTTAGCAGGACTGATCGGCACCTCCATTCCTAGACTTTTTCTTCTAGCATGACTTGTGCTGTTTGTAAAGTCAGGTGCACTATACTGTCTAAAAACGTTGCTTAGGGTCACTTAGATGGTCAGAGTTGGTGAACAATCCAGACTTCAGTTCGCGTGGATACTTCTAATAGGAGTAAAATTCTTTACCCATTTTCAATCTCATCTGTTTATGTAGAATCAGATGACTTTGCTAGAACACAACAGCTTGGTTTTAATAGTCAAAAAAAGTTGAAGTTCTCTAAGTGCTATAGTTTCAAACTGCATTTCTATAAATGTGTTTTGAATACTATCGGAGAAAACCCCCACTTTTTAGGTATCTAAAACCAGTATCTAAAACAAAAGCATGAATGAATAAGCATTCCAGGCTTACATAAATAAACATGCAGACAATTAAACAATGCCAATTATTATAGAATTTTTATTTATTTTATTTGATCGATTAGGCTATATTTGGTTTCTAAAATACATATTTTTAAATACATGAGTAAGACATAAATTTACTTATTCACATATGAGGTGCTTTTATTTTTCTCTATTTAATCAAAAAAGAAGCCAAGATTATTAGCCAAGAATCATATGTTCAAATACACATATTTTTATAATGTTCACGTATCATGTAACCCTTGTGGCAAGAAAGTTAAGTATCATATTATAGCAAGACCTTCAATGGAGGGCCTATAACTCACATTGCAGTCCATTAGTCTCAGATAAAGCTTACAATAGCAGACATGATTACTTAAACAGTTCAGGAATATATGATGAGGCTTTACTCAGTCATTCAGGATAAGTAATCATAAAAGAAGATATGTTGCAATTTATTACAGTAAATCAGACAGTGAGTCCTGTAGCACAGCAAAATTATGTCCCTTTATATGCAAGTCCACCTCGTCTCAGAGGGGTCTCGTAAAGACTGGAATCACTGAGATCGAAATAAACCAAGAAAAAAACAAAAAGAGAGAGGGAATATCTGAATAGCGTTTCTATTCACGCTCTACTCTAAGGTCAACAGAAAACAAAGTTTGACTTTCTCTTTTCCCCTATGAAGATGGAAGAAGCCAAAATATCGTAGAAGTTGGCTGCGATTCACCTGCAGGTGTTAAGAGTTGAGTGTGAGTAGCCATGGTGACTGAATAAACAAAAATGTAACATGAAAAAAAGTATGCCTTTGAGATTTGAAATTTTACATCAGCCAAAAATGCTATAATATTTTTGAGAGTTTTTATTATAAAAATCAAAATTGAGAACACAAAATCTTCCGTGAGAAACTATTTGATTTTGCAAAGAAATCATCAATAATTTTTTGTAAATACTCATGAAAACCTTATTTTATTTTTCTTAAGCCATGAGTATTTTTACGTGCTTGAAAATTGCATGTTCTGAGAACCACTGAAATGCAAGGACTACATTTATTTTCTAAGTAACGGCTAAGGAATGATGATAGATATTCAGATCTTTTCTCCAGAGGGAGCTTACAGACAGTGATTAAAATGAAATGACTGATTTTATAGGAAATTATTTTTATTACCATTAATCAATTCAGGTTTATAGAAATCTCTGTTTATTGCCAAATATAAACACATCTAAATTTAAACCATTCTTTGACTGTAGTTTCAACTACGAGTCAACCTCCAATTGCCAGAAAATGTAATGTCTATAATATGGATTTTCCTAAGCAGTTTATACAAAATATGACTTTTCTTTGCTATCAAGTTAGATTTCAAAGTTTCTGTATCACCATGAATTCCATGTGACAAAGAAACAAAGAAATTTATTTTGTTATTGATTTTTGTTTAAAAATCAATAATTTAGTTTGTACATTTCAAGATCACAAAGAGTTAAGAGCAAGTATTTTCCAACATAAAGAAGCAGATATATGTAAATACAGTTTTGTCATGGAGAAAGATTTAGCTTTACAAATATACGTGTTTTTGCAGAAGTAATTGAAAAAGTAATTTAGTTTTGATGGAAAAATAACATAGAAAGTAACAATATTACATGATATAATTTATATTCTACATTTTATTCACATTTTTATCTAAACTGAGGATTTTTTTCAGATTAACATAAGGGCGCATACAATTGGGTTACATTGTTTGCATTTGTTGAGTAGCATCTAGGTGGTGGTGGAATCTTTCATTCAGGAGATGTGCCGTATACTGAGCTACTTAGTGGTACCATTTACTGAGCCCCCTCTTTTCTCCCCCCTTCCCACTACTTCAACTTAATTGTGTTTTTCTTTCATATGGGCCTGTGGTTTTTCATCTGCTAGTTTCAAATTAGTATTGACTAGATAAGGTGCTTACTTTTCCATTCTTGAGATACTTCACTAAGGAGAATGCTCTTTAACTCTATCCATATTAATACAAAAGATATAAAATCTCAATCTTTGTATGGATGAATAAGCATTCCATGGTATACATATATGACAGTTTATTATACATCCATAGGGTGAGGGGCACTTGGGCTGTTTCCACATCTTTCCAATTCTGAATTGAGCTGCTGTAAACGTTTGAGGACAAATGTCCTGTGATAAAATATTTCTTTTTCTTCTAGGCATATACCTAATAATGGGATTGCAGGATTGAATGGAATGTCTGCTCTTAGTTTTTTTTTTAATTTATTTTTATTAAATCATAGCTGTGTACGTTAATGCAATCATTGGGTACAATGTGCTGGTTTTATATACAATTTGAAATGCTTTCATCAAACTGGTTAACATAGCCTTCACAGCATTTTTGTAGTTATTGTGTTAAGACATTTATAGTCTACACCTAATAAATATCATGTGTACCCTTGTAAGATGCACCGTAGGCGTGGTCCCGCCAATTACTCTCCTTCTACCCATCCTCCCTCTCCCCTCCCTCTTCCCTTTCCCCTTCTTCTTGGGCTATAATTGGTTTCATAGTAAGACTGAGTACATTGGATACCTTTTCTTCCATTCTTGAGATACTTTGCTAAGAAGAATATGTCACATTTGTTCTTTGATTGCTCTCTATACTTCTTCCTAAAGAGGCTGTCTAGTATGTAATCTACCAACAGTGTAAAAGTGTTCCCATCTCTCTCGGAACCCACACCAGAATCTGGAGCTTTGAGACTTTGTGGTGTGGGCTATTCTCACTGGAGGTAAGTGAGGTTTTTAAGGCTAATATCTGATATGCTTTTGA
>CAUYQV010134516.1:0-15840 GCA_963574575.1 Galagoides demidoff | reverse complement strand
AGTTACTAGGAATGGAATGGCAGAGCTGCAGGGTGCGGCCCTGTAAGCTAGAGGTTAAGGAATGCAGTAAACAGCTAGGAATGGGGTTTGGGCAGGCTTGTACAGTGAACAGCAAAATGGAGTTAGTCTGGCTCTCTCACTCCTACCCAAGGTGGAAGCACCCAAATAATTATCACAGGCTGCTTTGTTCATGATCTTATCAGGGCCCAAAGGGTATGTCCCAAAAAGGCAGTCTGCTTGTGCCTGGAAATGGGGGTCTGACTTCTGAGCTCACCTGGGCCTACAGTAATGTGGAGGCTCCCTGTCTAGCCCTGACTGGTGGAATCCTGTATCATTAGTGAACTCAATGATCTCTACACACTAGTCAGAATGTCCTTAGCCACATGTCCACAATGTTTGCCATGAAAGTTCAGTGGCTTATAAACCTTCCTTCCTTATAAAGTCATTAACAGAACTTTATTTAAGGTTCTTAGTGAGGCTGTTGTGAGATGGGGAGTAGGCAGGGTTCTACACATGGCCCACTTAATTTTAGGCTTTTGGTGAAAGCTTAGAAGAGGTAAATACACAGAAAAAAGATATCTATGGCCACCGCAGGTTGTCTACATTCAAATCCAGCATTTTTTTAGTTCCAAGACTTAGGCTCTTGCCACTACAAATATACTAGGTGAATGTCACTATAAATGCATATTATTAGTATTAGATATACTTCACCTACAACATCTCGAGTCAAAGTCAAAATTAAAGATATCTATTATGTTGGAAATGTTGTTAATGCATATTTTTCAAACAAAAGATTCTGTAAGCAAAAATATCATTTTACTATGATAGCAGGAGGTGGTGATGTCAGCCTTAATCTCAGCTACTCAGGGGACTAAGGAAAGGGGGTTGCTTGAGCCCAGGAGTTTGCATCCAGCCTGGGTGAGAGGGGCAGGACCAAAATGAGAGGGTATTCCAAGACATAGGCATAGGAAACCGAGTCCAGGTTCTATGTGGGCAACGTAGCCTTTATTCACTGGGGTGCCAGCGAGTTGAGTTCAAAAGAGAGGTCAGCATGTGGATTAAGGAGGGGTGGGAATCTAAGGGTTGGGGGTTGGGGACTTGTGCACTCATTTCTTCCTGAGTGGGACTTGTGTACTCGTTTCTGTGTCCCTGTGCTCAGTTCTACCTTATTTGGGCAGGTTCCTGCATTTGAACCTATGAACTGGACAACACAGTGAGACACCCATCCCAGAAATAAATACAAATTTTTAAAAACATTTTCAAATATGTCACTATAGATATATTTGAAACACCCGTATTAAGTTCTAAAAGAACTTCTTGTTGGCTTAAATAGAAAACTCCTTATTTTATAGTTTAATTAAAGTGCAAGTGATTTTCAAATGAATCTTTAATTTGTTTTGGAGAATAGACAAAAGTAAAGAGAATGTTTATTATATAAAAGTGTGGAAAAACAGAGAACTAATTGTGCTGTGTGGGTATAAATAGTGTGCAAGATAGACAAAGCAAGAGTGAGAGAGAGCTCGTGTGGTACAACACAAGCACATTTAGTTGTGCAAAAACTACCCCCAAACTTGGTAATTTATAACAACAAATATAAATCATCTTACACAGTGTCTAATGGTAAAGCATCCAGGAATGACTTAGCAAGATGTTTCTGGCTCAGGATTTCATGTGAGGTTGTGGTCAAAATATTGAGAGGGGCTTTAATCACCTAAAAGCTTTACTGGAACAAGAGGGTCATCTTCCGAGCCATCTCACTCACATGGCTGGTGTCTGGTAGCTGAGAGCTGGTTCAGCTCCTGGATACATGGAACTCTCCACAGGACCACGGGAGTAAATTCACAGCATAGCAACTAGCTCTGCTCGGGATGGCGAGTGATCTCGGAGACACAGAGTGAGAAGACACAGCATCTTTTATGCCTCCTGGTCCCTAAGGTCACACCCTCTCATTTCCTCTATATGTTATTTGCATATGTCATTGCTCCAGCTCCCACTCAAGGGGAAGAAAAGAAAGCACCATCTCTTACAGAACAGAATATCGAAGAATTCGCACATGTTTTAAAATTATCACATCATAAAACAGAAGATTTTGAAGTTTTGCATTTTGAACTAGAAAAAGTTAAAATTAATTTTCAATGAAACTCACTTGCCCATGAGGCCCATGAAGTTGCAGCTAGTTCTTATGACCCTTCTCCATGGAATACTCCAGTGCATTTCAGAATGATTGGTTCTTAGTAGGTACTTCATATTTATTGATTGAATGAATTAATGGATGAATCCATGGATGGATGGATGAATAAAGTGTACCAATCTATGGTTTCTCATACCAAAAAGAATCATTTGGCGATTTCTCAACTATGCTCATCAACTTTTTTTTCATATTTGCCAAGTCTGGAATCCCTCCCCTACCCACCCTCAGAAAAATCTGATTCATAGTTTAACAGCCTCTGAGATAAACATTTTTTTTAAAGAGCACTACTATTTTAATCTAAATATTTGTCATAAAGTTGATAAAAATAAAAGCTGATTGCTTGTCCTTGAGCACTTAAAGTAATGCCTTCAGCAATATCATTGTTTATTAATCTTCTTTGGAAGTCGTAGCTTCATAGTTCAAATTCATAGACTTCTAATTGGATCTGTCAGATGCACTGAAAGAGATGAGACCTGGAGGTTCTCTTCTGTTTGCATATCAAAGACGGCCCACGGAGTACTGATGATCTGCAGGATAATTAATCTTTCTGACTTACATCCTCACCCCTCCACTGAAACTGCTCTTGTCCGTCAGTGTACCCTTGACCTCCTCCCTGACAAATTCGTTAGATGTTCTTCCCCCTTCCTTACCTTATTTGATCTTTATTCAACAGTTGATTTTTTTTTTATTTACTCCGTTCTTCTTAAAGTCATTTATACCAGTCAGAAAATATTGAGTCGCGCTGCAAGAATAAACAACCCTCGAATCTCCGTAGCTTTTAACAGGGTTGTTTATTTCTTACTTACATAATCTTGGGGGTTCTCTCAACATTCTCACCCTTCAAGCTGCAGGCTAATGGAACAACCCTCTGTGTGTTTTATTTTCAGTCATTCTGGCAGAGGAAAAAGAGAACTTGGCCCTTAAAGCTACTGCACAGAGGTGACCCATCCCAGTTTCATTTACATTTACTAGTCAGAGCAAATCAGAGAGTCAAGCCTAACTTCCCTGGAGCACGGAATACGATTGTTCACCTAGGATTCCTCTATCTCTGCCCAAGCTTCCCTGATCCTTCTCTGCTTTCTTCTTCTCTGTCCACCCCTTAAATTTAGTGTATCTCAGGCTTTTACTCTGCATAGAGTTCATTGGGGGCCTTGGTAAAAATGCAGATTTAATTAACTGGTACAGATTCTATATTCTGTTTATTGTTTTGTGACACTGTAACAAAGATAATTGCTCCAAACAAAATCAGAGGTATCATCCTTCTTGACAATGATACATTAAGGACATGGAAGTAGAAGAATATTCTGGCTCGGTGCCTGTGGCTCAAATGGCTAAGGCACCAGCCATGTACACCTGAGCTAGTGGGTTCAAATCCAGCCTGGGCTCACCAAACAACAATGATGGCTGCAACCAAAAAATAGCCAGGCATTGTGGCAGGTGCCTGTAGTCCCAGCTACTTGGGAGGCTAAGGCAGGAGACTTTCTTGAGCGCAGGAGTTGGGGTTGCTATGAGCTGTGATGCCAAGAAACTCTACCCAGGGCGACAGCTTAAGGCTCTGTCTCAAAAAAAAAAAAAAAAGAAGAAGAAGAAGAAGAATATCCTGAGGGCAGGCACTAAGAGGATACATTGTAAAAAAAATTATAATAATAATGAAGCTGATTTAAATTTAATCTATTTTTCTATTTTTATCATATACTTCATTCCTTAAAAATGTCAGGTAATAAAATATTATTCCCTGAATAATTATCCTGTCAAGTTTTACTAAACCTTCATATCAGCATGTACTTATTACTTACATTTTAGTGAATGTGAAGTATGGACTGTGAGGGGACAAGGCCCCACAGCCTGGGGAGACATTCAAGAAACCACCCCCAACTGCTTCTCCTTGAACAACAACCTTCTTTTCTCCTCTGCCAGAAGTCATGTCCCCTGTGTGCTTTGATTTAGCTTCTCTGTTACTACCTCCCATATCCAAACAGTGTTAACTTCCTAAGTATTTTTCCATAATTTTCCCAACTTCTCTATCCTTAATATATGGCTGGTGGCACAGAACTGTGGGCTTCCATTATTATAATAGGTGGAATTTAAAAAAAAGCAATTGAGGATAGAAAGGATAGAATGGAGTAGAGGCCAGGCACAGGAGCTCATGCCTGTCTTCCTAGCACTCTGGGAAACAGAGGTGGGCGGATTGCTTGAGCTCAGAAGGTCAAGACCAGCCTGAACAAAAACCAAGACCCTGTCTCTACCAAAAGTAGAAAAAACTAGCTGGGTGTGCTGGTGGGTACCTGTAGTCCCAGCTTCTCAGGAGGCTGAGGCAAAGGAATCTCGTGAGCCCAAGAGTTTGAGTGGAGTAAAATTCTTCGTGTAAATATATACAACTATTTTGTGCCCATAATAATGAAAAGTAATAATATATAAAATTTAAAAAATTTAAAAAATCATTTTAAGAAATTTGGAAAATGTTCTAGTACAACAGAAATGAAATTTTATTTATCCAAATAATAAAAGTATAATTCCTAAAAATATCATTTTTATCTTATAATTGTCAATTTTATGTTTCTACTCCAGACCTGTCCCCCAATATAGACCAGTAGTGTATCCCACTGCCTAGTTACCATCTCCATATGGATGTCTAAAGGACTTCTCAAAATTAGATGTCTGGGGGAAAAAAGAAAAAAAACTATTAACTTCTGTTCCCCGATAAACTTGTTCTTTTTGGCCGCGGCTGGGTTTGAACCTGCCACCTCCGGCATATGGGGGCTGTGCCCTACTCCTTTGAGCCACAGGCACTGCCCAATAAACTTGTTCTTTTGACCATTCCCCATCTCGGTAAATGGCAACTCATCTTGCCTAGTAAGACAAGACAAAACCTATGAAATCATCATTGGCTCAAATACCTTTTATGCTCCCCACATCTGATTTGAAAACAAATCCTGTTGGCTTTACCTTCAAATAATTAAGAATTCAACTACTTTTTTCCATTTCTGCCTCACTGATTAAAGCCAAAATTGTTATTGCTCATGTAGGCCACTGCAAATACACTCATCTTTTCACAACCAAAAAATAAAAGAATAAATACAAGAATGAATATACCTATCTTGTAGACCAGTAAATACTACTATGAGTTATATAGTATGTAATCTTATTGACAATGTAGCAACAATTAGTGAAACTATGAATTGGGAATACTTTTTAAGTAAATAAGATGGTAATGATTATCAAGTTTTTCATTATTTTTGTTAATTATCAAGTTTCTAAATATCCATTCCTTTCAGCAAATTTCATTTCTAGAATTTTAACTCAACAAAATTATAATTCAGTAACAAAGTATATAGCATTATTCATTGGAATGTGGTTTATAGTAGCAAAAACTAGAAACAAACTAAATTTCTGTGAGGAAAGACCTAGTTAAATAAATAGTGGCATATCAACAAATTTGACTACTCAGCTAATTAAAATATTGATGTATATTTTTATTCATTGACATGGAAAGTGCCAGTTTTTAGAGGAAAAATAAAACTATAATAAGCACCTGTTTCTCTAAGGCTAAGAATAGTAATGGTGAACACTGAGTTCAAGAATTTTAAGTGGCAGCTTAGTGTTTTATACTTTTCTCTATTTATTTAATTTTCTATAGGAATACCATGGGGTACATAATTTAAATAACAATCTGTAAAAAATTTTAAAAGGAAATGTAGATGAAGTGTAGATTTTTTTCATCATGATGTGTGTTTTCTTTTGTGAACTGGGGGATGAATAATTTTGCCTTTTATGCAAGAAATTATATTTAAAATAAAGTAAAATCAACATCAATAAAAATGAGGAATAAAATTTTCTGAGAGTTTTAATTTAGAAAATAAATGAATCACGGTATAGTTCAATTCTATATTTAATTATTTCCCTCTAATTTCTCCCAATCTTGCCTACTTGATTCCTCTATTTTGTTCCACTTGTTTATTGAGCAAGCTAAGTCACTGCAAAATGCAAACACACCCACATTAATCTAAACAAATCAAAATATTAGTCTTACCATAAGCATTCCTAAAAATAATCCTGCAATACAATTAGTTTTCATTGACAATTGGTTATTATTAATTATAAGACAGATAATTTTTCTCCACAAAGGAAAGAGGAAAAATTTGACAGCCATTAGATACCACTAACATTTCTCAGAATAGTGAGTGTGCTGCTGACGGCAAAAGAAAGATCCTTTTGTTGTTAAGTAAACCAAGTTAATTGGAGTTAAACACATGCCTCCTACCTTTATTTACTCCACTCTCTTTACGATGTCCTCACTGTTTTTATTTTAAAAGTAATTAAATCTAACAGTCTCATATAGATGATATAAACTTGCATGTTTTAAAAATACTGCTTTAGAATTTGTATTTGTTGAAAATGTGAACTCAGCTAAAATTTAACTTCTAAATAACTTTAAAACAAGTTTTAAGTCATTCTGCATTCTGACATTTTTGCTGTCCCAAGTTAAAGGCCTTCAAAGAGGCCTTAAGAAAAAAACAAAGTGACCTTAAGATAGTAGCTTAAACTATACATTGTTTTTGTGAGTAAAATTAATCCTATCCAATTTAGCAAGATGGTGTATATTTATAATGAATAATAATTCTAAGTCAATTTAAAAGTCATTGTGTTATACATGGATCACATAGCAGATATGAATGCCACAGAGTGTTTTCCCATATCAAATTATCAACAGAATTAAGTCTTGCCCCATGAGAAACAGACCAAATTTACTGTGAAATTGAACACAACAGTCATGAACACTAGTTGAGTTTAGTATTGTGATGCTATTGTTCACCCGGACAGAAGGCGACAGAAAGAACCTTTTTCCTTTCCAAAATTGTTGAACTCCCACCAACAATTGAAGTAAATAAGTTTTAAACATATGTAAATAAGGATGCCCTTGGTACCAGGAAATCACAAAAATGTCCACTTAATTAACAAGTCTTTAGAAAGACTCATTGCAACAGTGTATCAGTACTTAATGAACAATTGTCGGTATTGTCTGGGGTGGATTAAAATGAGTTATGTTACTCAAACTCTCTTTATTGCACTTATTTTTTCCAACCTAATGATATTTTTCCTTAAAATTTTCCCTTAATTTGCCTCCTACTTTTTATCATTAGTCATTTACAATTGGAGAATCACCAGCTTTCTTTAGCATCCATTTCTACTTGATAATTTCAGAAAGGAAAGAAGAGTAGGGAGGAGAGAGGAAGGAGGAAGGAAGGAAGGACATGC
This sequence comes from Galagoides demidoff, assembly GCA_963574575.1. Classification (NCBI taxonomy): domain Eukaryota; kingdom Metazoa; phylum Chordata; class Mammalia; order Primates; family Galagidae; genus Galagoides; species Galagoides demidoff. The sequence continues at coordinate 8,393 of CAUYQV010134516.1, read as the reverse complement.
TGAAATAATTCTCATCACTGAATTAGAGAGAAAGAATTGGTTAAGGTCATTATATTTTCATAATCATATCATTAAAGGTTTGGAAACTTGCCTCTATATCATTAAGACATCCTAACAATTTTGAAATTAGTAGCAAGAAATAATCTAGAAGCCGGTGCTATTCATATTAAATCAATACACTTTAGGTTTATATAAAGACACTGTAATTTCTAAAATGGGCATCTTATGATTAAAATTGAAGAAAATCCTTTTGCCTTCTTTAGCTTGCCATTCGTTTTTTCGGTTTTTAAATAAAGAGCTATGCGTCTGAGTTCTCCTGCAGAGAAATGCCTGGAATTTCCTCTATGCTTTAATGTGCATCAACTCTCCTGTTTCTCAAAATAATTAACTACACTTTTCAAGAAAATTTAATGCACAGTCATTAAATGTGATTATTTCACAATTCCTAACAATGTCACTGGCAACTGCAGAAATTATAAAGTCACACATCAAAAGGTTCAATCATTTGAGTGAGTTATTCAGCACATTCTTTTTAAAATTCTTGCAAACCTATAGGAAATATGTTAGAACGGCAGCTCCCAGAATGTTCCTTCCTATAAATGGTACGGGGTAAAAAGACCTCATGGAGTCCATTCAGGGTTCATTGTGACAAAACATTGTTAATTGTTGCCTAAGGAAAGAATTCATTCTTAAATTAAATGTGTTCTGATATATATGCCTAGAAAAACAAAAGACTGCTTCTTCCCATGTATATTAAAACATATGTTAGTAAGGAGGAGGTGGAAGTCTGATGCTATAGAAATGAGGTTTCCTTGTTCTGTTTTCCTCTAGCATGTAGGAAGATGTCGCTGCATTTCCTAGTGATCACCCTCTAGTGGCAACCCTGTAGTAAAAATTTGTCAGGCTCTTTGTGGAAGAAGTGCTTAATATATTTCTTGTACGATAGTAGTAGTATATTTTACAAATGTAAAATTTGTACTCTAGTAATAAATCAGATGGCTAGTGTTAATAAAATGGTACATTCTTTTATATTCAAAATTCAAATGTTTAAAAAATGTTAATGACAGGTGCTCCTAAATGTTTAATTTAATATGAATATGCCTTTATTTTTCTACATAATTTATCAGAAAACTACTAAGATTGTTAAAACTCTAAAGATAGCTATGAGTAAATCCCTATTTGAAAGGTCAACTTTAACACCTTGAAGTTCCATCCATTATGTTGGTTGAATCAACCATCATAGTCATTATTCTACTTTTTAATTTGATGGTTTTTTTTTATCAATCTGTGTTCTTGCCTTTCATCTAAAAATGGGTTTAATAATATTTAGTCTTTGACTCAATATATGAAATGTTTTGAAAAGTACTTAAATCTTACAAACTCCTGTTATAGTGAGGAGAGACAGCCATAGCTCTACTATAGGAATCTCAAAAGTCACATTGTCCTTTCACAGAGCATTTGAAAAACTCAGCAAATAGTGCCACAAAATTTCACTACGTACTAGGATCCAGAGGACGAATGAACTTTCTTTTAGGTATTTTGGTGCATGTAAGGGGGAAAGTAATGAGGAGTTTAATTTGCACAGTGGCATGTACTCAAGAAAATGGCAAGAGGACTCTGAATTGAATAAAATTTTTATCTTGCAGAACTGCAGCATAGTCATGGTTGCCCACATTAGCAGTACGACCTTTAACTCTCAGCAGCTTTGCAGGATTCCTTTGCAAGTAAAATCTTGTTTTGTGTACCTGGATGAAATTCCAAATAGCGGCTTATGCAGGAGAAAACTCCATTTGCTAATTTGCTCATTTTAAACCTGTAAAGGGCTACAAAAATATTCTGTGGTCCTTGTATTCTCGCTGTCTGCCTCTCAGCCTACTTGATAATAGGTTCTTAATGGCTATTTGTGTAATGATTACATCAATAAATATATTAGTTAGAAAGTTTTCTTCTTCATTTAATAATTAACATTGTAGATATGGATTTAGTTATAGAGAAGATTCATTCACTCCACTCATTTGCCATTAACTAATCAATTTGCTGAAACTTATAGTAAGAAGTTATTTCCAGAGGCTGTATATTGCATTTTGCTACTTTCTAGCCACAAAAAAACACAATTGCCATCATCCTCTGAATCAAGAAAAAGGTGCTGTCCACCGTGTTAGTGCTATTGATAAAAACAATGTGGCAGTGATAGGCCCGCAAGAGTTCATCACTCCCTTAAGGATTCCATCTCAAATCAGGGAGAATTTCTCCTGGTTCTCTCCTTTTAATTCTACTTGTTTGAAAAAAAAAAAAATTGTTTCCATGCTGCGAAACCTTGCCTATCAGCCCTTTCAGCTGAATCTCAGTTCATAAAGTCTGGGGAAGCTAAAATTTAACTATGCCCTAACAACATACAGTAAATCAACACGACTCATCATGTTCCAGTCATGCAGATCAATGTTTCTAAATTTTTGTGGATTGAGATACCTGGTAATGATCCTATCAGGGTAAATGCTTCAAATAGAAATGTTCAGAAGTGTTAAAATTATATAAATGAGACATTGTTTCATTCTAAGCTCTCAAATTATATCAGTGAGTTAAGTGTTCATTTTGTTCAAATATACGGCTAATAGGATATCAAATTTGAAAGGTTTTATCAAATTAACTGGTGTTTATGCTTTTGTTAATGCTGAATTATTCAACAATGCACAATTGGTACATTTCCAACAGTGCTTCCTAGTTTCATGGAAAAATATATCTCAATGTAATATTTCTAAGTAAAGTATAAAAATATTGGTAAATGATATTTTTGCTATAAATAAGTATCTTCATATTGAGGATATTTTATATTAGATGTAAATTAATTTACCACTTTTATGATGTTTGCTATTGACTTTTTCTTTTACTAGAAAATAAATTAATAAGCACGTCCCTCTCCTATTTCATTTCAGCAGGATTGCAGATTTTTTGTATTTTTCTAATCAGAATCTTGATAGGTGACTTTTACTGAATCCTGTTATTTGCTGGACACTGTCTTGGAAATTTACACATGTTTTCTTATGCAAACAGTCCAAGGTGGTACATAAAAATATGGATTCTGGAATCCCAATTCTTGGGCTCAAAACCCAGATCTACAAGTACATAATCATGTAACTTTGGGCCAATTATTTAATACAGCTAAACTATAAGAATAGTACCTAACAGCATAAATTTGTTCCAAAAATGTATAAATAGCATTTCGAAAAATTCCTGGCATGTAGAAAGCACTCACAAAATCTTAGGTAGCATTAACCTTCACAAAAATCTAGTAAATTTGATTACATTTTACAAATAAGATAACTTAAAGACAGATTAAATGACTCACCCATTGTCACACAATGAATACATGGGAAAGAATTTAATCCAGCAACTGTCTGTGCTTTCAGACAATATACTAGACCACCTCATAATAATCTAGACGTGTTAAAGATATTAGACTTTGCTTCTAGTCAGCCAGTGCAATCAAATTAATAATAGTTTAAAGCTCAAGTTTTCAAGGTAAAAAATGCTGAAATTCTCCAGCCTCGTGTTGACATTAGAGTAAGCTGAGGAAAGATTCATGGCAGCAAAATATTCCTCTGTAAAAGTCAAATAAATTCCCAGAGTTTGGTTCAAATCCGTCATTGAAATTCCCTTCAAGAATAATTTTTGTTTAGTTAGTTCCCTTTCAAGATATCTGTCACTCTAGATAAGAACCCTGAGAGAATTTTTCTTTATTATCGAACTGGGCAATACTTGTGAATTAGAGTCTTTCAGTTGCACAGTTGAATTCTCTTACTGTCTTTTATAGTAGCTTACTTTGCTGCTAATGGGCCCATGTAGAATACATTTGAGCAACGAAGTTAACGTGGATTGGGCTACAGTTCCTACCATTCCCCAGTGAGAAATTTTCAGTTAAGAATGAAATCAACTTGTTTGAGCATAGTGCTAAAAAGATTACAGCTGATTGTTTATTTTTGTTTGGCCCTGAGTTGTTATCCTTTCAGACATAAACTGGTCTCTGGACCATTTTACTTGTAATTCCCAAGTAGGAAAATGTGGTGGTTAGAGATAGATAAATGTAGAATCTACTACCATCAGAGGGAGAGAGAGCACAACAAATTATTTCCAAAAAAAGACTTCATTAACCACTTCCTTTGAAAATAACATTGAACTATGTTATTTCCTTTATGACATTTCTATGTCCTGCCTAAGAATCAACTATCTTAAATTCTTCCATTTTTTCCCCCTTCACATCCATTATCAATTCTTTCCTGGTCATGACTCATAAACAATCATTTTTTAATCACTCAAAGTAAGCTAGAGGTATTTATCCAATTTGTATATGAGGCATTCCTAAAAGCCTCATTAGCAGTCAGCTGTATGGCAGTGAAATGATACACTACTCGGGATTAGGGAAGTTTCTTTCCCAGGGAATTTAAAAACAAGTTCAATCTACCTCTCACCAGACCATACAAGTCAGTATGCAATGAACCAAGATGTATGGAATTAGGAAGCTGGTGAAGGGAAGTCTGAGGGTGGGCCAAGCAAAACCACAACTAACGGGGATTTCTGTCCATATGAACTGGGATTTGGGATTTAGAATCTCACTATGAGGCTCAAGATTCTTTTCCTTTATCCATTAGGAAAATTACTACATTGTATTTCTTCTATTACACTCCATTAATCTAAAACTCTTACAGATAACTTTTTTTTTTTAATTTTAAGAAAATTCATCTTGGCCAGTTGTGGTAGTTCATGCCTGTAATCCCAGCACTTTGGGTGGCCAAGGTGGGATGATTGCTTGAGTTCAGGGATTTGCAACCAATGTGAGGAACATAGTGACACTCTATCTCAACAAAAAATATTACACGGTAGTTGGGTATGATGGCATACCATCTTACCTGCTCAGGAGGCTGAGGCAGCAGGATCGTTTGAGACTGCAGTGAGCTATGATTCCTACTGCAGTACTCCAACCTGGGTGACAGAGCAAGACCCTGTCTCAAAAAAGAAAAAAAAATTCATCTTTTGGTGATTAGTTTATTCTGAATTTATAATGGATCTAATATTATGAAACTTATTAGGTGTTATCCTTGTAAAAATGCTTCTTTATGTCTTTACTCTTAAGGTTTCTATTTTGGACTCATGCATATGTGACTTTTCCAGATGGCAAAATTCTAGTATATTGATGGATTGATTCATGTAAATTCATTTAAGCGGGGGGTAGGAAGGTTGCTTAAATGGGTAGAAGAATTAGTACTCCTAGCTGTGAAATTCCTTTCTAGCATCTTAGGTATAGTCACTTGAATGAGATAAATAATTTTCCAAAAGGTTGAATAATATTTCTACTACAATTGCTTAGAGACCTTTGAATTTTCAAAGACACGTTGAAGTGGGTGGGAGAAAGGAAGAGTAGAGAGAGGGAGAGAGGGGGGTTGGGGTCTCAGTGTGTGATACATCTTGTACCCTCAATGAATCTCCAACAATAAAAATACTCTCTATGCAGTATATCCTTTTGTATATTCAAAATAATGAATCATAGCAGATAAATAATACTGCCATTTTACTAAAACATCCAATTTAAGAAAATAATACAAATGGACCCTAAGATAGATTATCAACATAGGCGGCTGATAATATGGTATTAAGTGTCATTCAGCTAATAATCTTACATTATTGAATCCTTTAAGTATCACAAAACTTTTTGATGTTACATCAAATTTTCCCATTCTTTTCCAACTTGATGAAGAAGCTTTCGTTTCTACACTGTCACAAAAGCTAGATTCCTATGAAATGAGCCAAAGAATTAGATCCTTCATCAAGGCATGACATGCAACTTGAGCCAGGCAGTTTGCAAAAACAGCTAAAGGTCTCCTTTGTGTTTGTTAGCACCACTGTGTCAGCTTTCTTGTGTTGGCAGCTCGGGCTTTTCCAAGGAAAGCCCCAAAGAAAGTTGTTACCAGCCTATATTCTACAGTTCACAGACTCTCAAAAAGGACACATTAAAACAGTTGGAATCCCCAGGGCAAACGGGGAGATTAAGTAGCCTTCTCCCTCGACAGAAGCCCCAAATGGACAAAGCTGAGCATTGTGTATTCAGTACACTATCTTTTTCCAGAACTGAACTTTACTATTGTGCTCAAAGATTTGAGTTTACAAAGTGTTTGGGGGCTTTGCATAACGGTTCACTGGCACTACCATTGACAGCCGTCTGAGTGTGGGAATTTTCTTAAAAGACATGATGCCCACCAAATGATTGACCTTTTATACGAATGCAATAGCAGCATCTTAGCACAGAGGCGGAGGGTGGGAGAAGTTTGTACCAATACCTATAGTATAGTAGTCTCCTTTTCACAAGAATATAAATTAAAGGAGAACAAAAAATAAAAAAAAATTAAAAATACATACTTTAAAAGCCATAGTACTGAGTGGTATATTAAAATTTAATCATAAAGAACGCATGGGTTTTCGGTCAAAGATTTCTGGGAATCTGTAAGTTGATTTTCTTTTACAAAAAACTTCAGTTGTCCTGATTTTAAAATATTCATACGTAAAATGAAGTGTCTCTTCAACTCTTGCATTTACATACATGCACTCACTGTAGCCCCTGATTTAATTGGCTGTATGAGAAAGGCTTTTTCTTTGCAGTCAGTATACAAAAATGCATCCCAAGATAAACTGCCAGTTTATGGTCAGCACTCTAGAAAAGGTTAAGGAAAAGTTGAATACTTATATAAACATTGATTCTTAATTGCTCTAGCCAACTGGGAAGACAGTGCACTTATTTTGGTCAGAGAATGTTTCATCTAAAGCTTTCTAATACACGGCCTTGAAATCACGGAAGGCTGCATAAATTAACATAGCCGTGACCTTTCCTAAAATTTACATATTACTTACTCGTTTCATTGAAGGATCAAACATGTTTTCATAGGCATTAATGGTAATAATGCTTTATGCAAGTTTTGTTTTTAATACATCTTGTCCACTTTTATACAATTTTATGTTTAAACTTCAGTTTAAACTCATGATTCAAGAGCAGGGTTTTAAATGTTAAGAAACTATATTAGAAACTGGACAATATTTCTTTTTAATGGAAAGAATTAAAATAATTCTACCTTCGGGGATTTTATGGAGTGTTTGTTAATATACTTAAACTTCATACAAATCATAAACATGCAGCAAAATATTTGATCATAGGAATGGCCAGAAACACATATTTTCATGGAAAAATTGAGGAAATCACTCTTATTTTCTCACCACTATGAGCTGTGAATTACAAAACTACTAAAAAAGTAGCAGTACTAAAGTTACTTGTTTGAGGATTAATATTAAGAAATAACAAACTGTTCTGAAAATAAGTTTCCATAAAGGATAATAATTAGCATGGTGGTTTTAATAATACATATGAAGTGTATCAATAATTTGTAATTAATTTTACATTTCTAAACATGCACATTTGTCAATCGTGTGACACTTTTATGAGGACATCACGGATATTACATCTTGCTTATATTCTTGTTCTAATTTTTCTATAACATATAAACTTTAGAAATGGAAGAATATGACAAAAAAATCATCTAAATCTGAATCCTTGATTCTGAATAGTTTCCCATTAAAAAATTGACTGTGAAAGTATGTAGCCATTTTTTATTAAAAAGATCGACATACAATTTTTGTCATCTTTTAAACAAAATAGATACTTCAGTACATTTACATCTTTATTGATATAAATTTCTATGCAAAATTACATTGAGATTGTTAGGCACGATGAATTTTCCATCACTGATCACCTGTTCTAAATTTAAGTATATTTCTATTGATGATGTTTAATTTTATATCAGATCATGAAATAAGTGGATATTTCATATGTTATATGAAAAATATGCAACTCCTACAGGGAATTATAGGTGAAAATTGTTCTTCAACTTGTGCTATTATACACACAGCACAAACAATGTATGTTCAATTTTGACACTAGTCTTTCAATCTGTTTCTTTTGATACATAATATTAAATGTATTTGTTAAAATTTTTGGAACAGCCTTATGAGATAGTTTAGAATGTATTTTAGAAAGTGTTTTTGCTGAGTTAGATGATTCATTTTTAAAATGCAATAATTGTGGCTCAGCGCCTGTGGCTCAATCGGCTAAGGCACCAGCCACGTACACCTAAGGTGGCAGGTTTGAATTCCCAGCCTGGGCCCGCCAAACAACAATGACGGCTGCAACCAAAAAATGGCCGGGCATTGTGGCAGGCGCCTGTGGTCCCAGCTACTTGGGAGGCTGAGGCAGGAGACTCACTTGAGCCCAGGAGTTGGAGGTTGCTGTGAGCTGTGATGCCATGGCACTCTACCCAGGGGGATAGCTTGAGGCTCCGTCTCAAAAAAAAAAAAAA
>CAUYQV010134511.1:0-12101 GCA_963574575.1 Galagoides demidoff | reverse complement strand
AAGTGACCATTCATATCTTTCCTTCCTTTTGTTGGTTTAAAGCCTATTGATTCTGTGACTAAAGTTCCAACACCTGTTGGTTTTTTTTTCTGATTTCCGTTTGCCTGAAGTATAGATGTCCATCCCTTTGAGTCAATTTTTATCCTTTAAAGTAAGGTATGCAACCAATATCTGGTCTGAGTTTATGTATCCAGTCAGTCAACATACACCTCTTTAGAGGACAATTTAACCCATTCACATTAATTGAGAGAATGGATAATTGTGATAGTGCTTTAGGTGTCATGATTTTCAAATGTCTAGTGTATGTTTTTACTCCTTTCCCTATTGTGGAAGTTAGGTTTTGTTCAAAAGTTTCTAGGTGAGTTTACTTTGGCCGTGGACCATTGTGCTGATCATTATGGAGGATGGGACTGAGAATATCCTGTGGAGCTGGTTTCCTTTGGAAAATTTCTTCAACATGTGTATGCCAGTAAAATATTTGATTTCTCCATCACAGATGAAGCTCGGTTTAGCTGGATACGGGATCCTGGAATGAAATTTCTATTGTTTTAGGAGATTGAAGGTCAATGACCAATCTCTTCTGGCTTGGAAAGTTTTGGTTGAGAGATCTGCAGTCATTCTGATATTTCTCCCTTTGTAGGTAATGCTTTTCTTATGCCTGGCTGCTTGCAGAATTTTCTCCTTTGTCTTAACTTTGGCACAGTTAATGACAATGTGTCTAGGAGAATTGTTTTTGCATTCAGCCTGCTGGGGTTCTGAAACTGTCTGTTTTCTGAATTTAAGTATCTCTTGCAATGCTTGGGAAATTCTCCTCCATAATCTCTTGATTCTCCTCCATAATCTCAGTAGAGCATCGGTGACTTTAGGCCCATCCTTTTTTCCTTCAAGATTTCTTGTCTTTTTCTTAGTTATTGAGTTAAAACATTCATATTCTGCATGAGAGTATTTCAAAATGTACATGAAAACAGTACACTGTACCCCATGATTGCATTAAGGTACACAGTTATGCTATAAGAAATAAAAAAATAGAAAAAAAAAGATTTCTTATCAGACAAATGTTTGATCTTTTGGAGTGGTCCCACAACTCTATCAGAAAAAGATTAGTGTTTGCTCTCCATCTGTCTACCACTTTGAATATTTGGGCCCATTTAAAAGTTTTGTCTTCAGTTTCAGAGATTCTTTCTTCTGCCTGCTCCTCTCTATTACTGAGGGATTCTACCGTAGTTTGGAACTCCTCGAATATTTTTTTTCATTTTTTTCAGCTCTGCTATCTCCTTCCTCATTATCTTCATATTCTTGGTCAATTTGTTATGAATTAATTAATTTCTTGAGAAAACTTTAGAACTACTCTTTGTTTTTCAATTTCCATCTTTTCCTGCATTCTGTTCATCTTATTTGCCATCCATATTCTGAATTCTATTTTGGACATTTTGGCTATTAGTTTATGAATAGCATTTTCTGACATATCCCTTTTGTCATTCTTTGGGGGAGTTGATTTACTCTGATTATTCAGGGTGCCAGAGTTCTTCCTCTGGTTCTGCCCCATGTTTATTTTCCATAGTTTGGGTATTAAAACTGGTAGAGGGTGATTGAATTGGGGGTTCCAGGAATTGTATTGAACTGGCCCTTTACCAAAGAGCTGGGATTAGTGATTGTGGCTTTTTCCTTACAAAAAAGGAAAGGAACCTTAAGGAGGTGCCTTTCAGACCTGCAGCTAGATTCTCTGAGGATTGGGCTAGCTAGCTCTGACTTGTAGTCAGTCAGCATCCATCTGATCCTATTGAGTCTCAAAAATAGGCTAAATTCTTAGCTGGGGGGAGATGCTGGTAACTGAGATCTCCCGCCCCCTACCCCCCAGCAAATATTGCAGGAGGAGTCAGTCTGTCCTCATTCAACACAACCTTGGTTCAACCTTGGAGGGTCCCCAGGTGGACATCCCAAGTTGATAGTTCCAAAACCGTTTATCCTGGGGAGTACAAACACTGTTCCACTGGGAGATCTATTAGTAACCAGCAACCTGATGGTAGGGTTCCACAGGCACCTCAGACCCAGAAACACAAGATGCTAGAGTTTGACACCCTCTGCTGGTCAAGAGGTCAGGAAGACTTGTCCAGGAAAAGAGTCAGGCCAGAGGAATTGGTGCTTCTTTCCCCGCTTTATACCGTAGCCTCACTCTGCCCCTGGTAACTTGGGTCTATGGCCTGGCTCCCTTCAGTGGGTTCAAGCAAAAGGGAAATAGGTCTGCCTGAGACAAGGGGGATCAGTACCTCCTCCTGTGCTGTACTCTACCACCAGGACCACCTTGTGGTTCTGAAGCCCATCTCCGTCTAGTGCTCAGCAACTTCTGGGGAGCACAGCAGCAGTGATAGACCTTGGGTGTTTTCACCACCATTCACTGGCAGACACTACCATAGGGCATATTTTGTGCTCACCAAGTCAGTGTCTCTGTCCCAACCCTTACATGCCAGGGGCAGATACCACCATCAGCCATATGTTGTGCTTACAGCTGCTGTGACTCAATTCCAGCCCGTCCCACCACAGGTGGGTGCTGCCGTCAAGCATACACTCACGCAGAGTATGTTTGTTTCAGCTGCATTCTTCAGTGAGCCAGGAGTAATTTGAGCTCACAGAGGCTGCATCTTTGTTTCAGCACTTCCCCAGGTTGCATTGCCACTGTGCATATTCTCACAGAGTTTGTGTCTCTGTCCCAACTATGCTTCACTGTAGGCTGGGAATATTTTGACCTCTCAGAGGCTGAGACTCAGCCACGCCCTGACTGGCTGCCACCAATACGCTGGTACTCTCGTGGAGTCACCCTCTCTCTCCTAGCTGCGTTCCACCATGGGGTAGGTATCGCCAGGTGTATTTCAAGCTGCCAGAGACTGAGCCTCTGCCCCATCCCTATCTCACTGCAGGATGCTGCCTCCGCAGTGTGCCCTCTTGCAGAGTCTGTGTCTCAGTCCCAGCTGTGCCCTAACAGGCAGCTACCACTATAGGCATACCTGCTGCTCACAAAGCCCATGTCTCTGTCCCATTTCTGCTCCACACACAGTTGTCCTCTAGGTTCAGGCCCAGCTCCCTCTTTTTGAAAAGAAAAACAGGAAGTGTTTCTCCAAAATCCAACCTGGTGTGTGAAGCCTGATGCTGCCACTGCAGTACTACACCATAAGTCATGTTACTCTCTCTCCTGCTTCACTCCCTCACTCCACATTCCTTGCTTTACACCTATGCCACTGGTTTAGCACAGATGTGTAGTGGCCCACGCCTTGTCCATAACTCATGAGGAATTGCCAAACATGCTGGACTCCACAGGGGATAGTCTTTCCGACCATAGTGTAGGGGTGGAGAGGTGTACTGGGAGTTAAGAATTGCAGGTAGAACATTTGATCAATTTTATGTCAGGCAGTAGAAGGCCTAGGCTCACAGGTGAGATCTCTCTTGAGAAAGAGTCCTATTTTTTAGCGGCTCTGTCCCATGGGATAAAATAAGAGGAGATCTGAACTCTGTTCACTTGTAGAAAGCCCACCACTGGCTTGGGGGAGGGGATTCTCCTCTGCTTGCTGATAGTTTTTGTACCTATAGTTTGTTTCCTTGGCATCACAGCTCACCTCAACAGGAGTGTTATGTGCTGCTCAATCTTCTCTCTTAGCTCAGCTCCTAACCATCAACTTCCTTGTTAACTTTCTTTCCTTTAGCTCTCCTTCTGGATGGGAGCCTCTGTGGAAAGCTGGCTCCAGTCAGCCATCTTGCCCTATCCCTCTGGCCCTATTATTCTTATCTTTGGAAAGGTGATCCTTAGCTATCTCACAAGATTGGTAACAGGATTACATGAGATAATTCACATACATTGTTTAGCAAATTACTTGGTGGACAGTGTTTATTGAAAGACAAGAGATAATTTTTTCACCCTTAGGATGTCTAGTGACAAATCCAGATCCCAAATTTGTAGAGCATAAGTATTATGGATAGGAGGGAAGGTAAAATGGTCAACCGGAACAAGCTTTCAACGGAGGCTCCTGTGCAGAGGGAGAGATAATGTACAGAATGAACTAAATGAAGCTGAAAGTTGGGAGCTGAGCTGAGAAAGAAGATTGATGAGTGCACATCATACCTGCTGAGGCAAGCTGTGACTCCATGGAAACAAGTACCAGGTACAAAACCTACCACCAAGAGGACAAGAGACCCTCCTCCAAGAAAGTATCTCTCTGTGTGCTCTCTGCAAGTGAAGAGTAATGAGAAGACCTCTTATTATACCTAATGGGATAGAGCCACTGAATGCCTCAACTCCTGCTCCACACATGTCCCTCCTGTGATTCTAGGCATTGTCTTGCATGGCATAAAGTTGAACAAATATTTTCCCAGCAACTCTGAACTCTTAGTTCACCCATCATCCATCACCTGGTGGTCCAGAAACCTGCGCCCCTGCAGAGCCGTAAATGTTTGGCAATTCCTTGAAAGGGCTGGGCATTGCATGGCGCAAAGTGCAGCTGTGCTGAAACTGTGACTCAAGTGGAAGTTGGGGAATGCAAGGGGATGAGTGGCACAGTGCTGGGAAAGTACATTGTGGTGGCAGGGCAGTGGTGGTATAGTCACCCGCACAGCGGTGGTGCTAACACCAGGGACAGATTTTGCAGAGATACTTCCCTTTTTCTGTGGACCACTAGAGGAGGGTGTAACTTGGTCCAGAAAGGGTGCCAGAGGAGAAGTACATCTGGTGCAGACGCACAGACTCGGGGGGAGAGAAATTTGTGTAATGATAGTAACCACTGGCTTGGGACAGACTGTGGTGGAACAATCCCTAGTTTCAATTGAGCACTGGAGAGTCTAGGCTTGAGGCCCTCCAGGTTGTCTGCTGGTGGCAAACTGGCCCCGGTGTGAGCACCACCACTGTGCGAGTAGGCACTGACTACCCTTTGACTCTGGCAGGTGTATATCCCTGGAGCATTATCTCACTGGCGGGAACTGGGCCACAGCCCACAGGGTTACGGGTGGCAGGGACTGATTGTGGTGTAAGGTGGGGAAGAATGCTCTGAACAACTTGGACTGACTCTTTGGCTGGGTGCTCCTTCCTGATTCCATTGAGCAATGGATGGAGCCACACTACAGCCTCTTGGGTTTTCTGGATGGAGCTACCTGTGGATCCCTGTTGTCTGATTGCTAAAGACCCTTTTAATTTTCCCAGTTGAGCCATGGTTGTGCTACATGAGAAAACAGATTTGTAACTTTTGACCTGGCCTAGCCACTGGGGACTTTCCAAGCTTGAGCAGTGATTGTGTTATACTGAGAGGGAGTGATTCTCCTCTTTCACTTATCATTGGTAGGGGTGGGTAGGGTGTCTTAGCTGCTTGTATCGCTTTCCAACTGAGATTTCAGCCAAAATTGGCTGACTCATTAGGATTAGAAAGAGGCTAGCTGAATATAATACATAGCCAGTTAACCCCATCATACCAATCAAGCACTCAGTCTCTGGCTGCATGACTGAAAGGGACCTTTGCAAAGCTGTAGGGTATAAGCCACAGACACAGTACCAAATCTTTGGTAAAGGGCTGGTTAACTACAACTCCTAGACCCCTTAATCCAATTTCATCCTACAAGCTTTATCAGCCAAACAATGAAAATAATCATGGGGCAGAACCAATGGAAGCACTCTGACAACATCAATAATCAGAGAAGCTCAACTCCACCAAGAAATGACAAAGGAGATACTGCAGAAGATTCCATTCATAGACAAATGGCTGAAATGTCAGAAATAAAATTATGAATATGGATGGTAAATAAAATTAATAGAATGGAGGAAAAGATGGAAATAAAAATCCAAAGAATTTTTCATAAGTTGTCTCAGAAAATCAATGAATTCAAAGACAAGACACGAAGGATATGGAAAAAATGAGAAAAGTGAAAGCAGAGCTCAGGGAAATGAAAAAGCTATTCAAAGAGCTCCAGACTTCAGTAGTAATAGAGTTGAGCAGGCTGAAGAAAGGATCTTTGATATTGAAGACAAATATTTTGAATGGTCCCAAACATGCAAAGAACCAGAGGGCAAAAATTGATCATTTCCAGAAAGAGTGGTGGGACCACTCCAAAAGATCAAACATCTGTATTAGAGGAATTTCTGAAGGAGAATAAGATGGTCCTAGAGACACAGATGCTCTGCTTCAAGATATAGAGAATTTCCCAAACATTGCAAGACTTACAGAAATTCAGATAGTAGACAGTTTCAGAACGCCAACAAGACACAATCCAAATAAAGTATCTCCTAGAGACATTGAAATTAGCTTTGACACAGTAAATATGAAGGAGAAAATTCTGCAAGCAGCCAGATATAAGAAAATTAAAACCTATGAGGGGAACAATATTAGAATGACTGCCAATTTCTCACCCAAAACTTTGCAAGTAACAAGAAGATGGTCATTGACCTTCAATCTCCTAAAATAAAACAACTTTCAGCCTAGGATCCTGTATCCAGGTAAACTGAATTTCATTTGGGATGGAGAAATCAAATACTTCAGTGACTTACACATGTTGAAGAAATTGGTAATAACTAAACTAGCTCTCCAGGATACTCTCAGACCCATCCTCCATAATGATCAACACAATGGTCTACCACCCACATAAACTCTCCCAGAAAGCCTTCAACATAACCTAATTTTCAAAATGGTGAATGGCTTAAAAATATCCACTGGGCATTTGAACAATATGACACCCAAAATAGTAACATGCTTATCAATTCTCTCAATTAATGTGAATGGTCTAAATTGTCCTCTAAAGGGGTATAGGTATATTGACTGGACACAAAAACTCAGGCAAAGTATCTGCTATGTACAAGAGTCTCACCTTACCTTAAGAATAAAAAATGATTTGGGGTGAAGATATGGACATCTATAATACAGGCAAATGGAAATCAGAAAAAAGTAGGTATTCCAATTTTATGTGCAGGTACAACTGAGATAAGAAAATACAACAAAGATAAAGAAAGATAAGGATAGACTGTATATATTTCTTTAGGGAAACACACAAAGTGAAGAGATTTTGATAATTTTCATTTATACGCCCTACCACAATGAGCCTCAATAAAGCAAACCCTAACAGATAAGAACAATTTGATATCTTCCTGAACTATAATACTTGAAGATTTTAACACCCCTTTGGCAGTTTTGGATAGGTCCTCCAAGAAGAAACTAAACAAAGAAATAATGTACTTGTGATTGACCTTAGAGCAATTGGACTTAGCAGACATCATTAGAACATGTCATCCTAATAATTCGGAATACATATTCTTCTCATCAGCACATGGATCATCCTCAATTGGTCTTATGTTATGATACAAGTCTTACCTCAGAAAATTTAAAAGAATAGAAATGATTCCTTGTATCTTCTTGGATTATCATGAAATAAAAGTTGAACTCAACAGAAAGAGGAATGAATATTCATTTTCAAATATCATGGAAACTAAATAAACTTATACTGAATGATAGCTGGGTCAAAAACCAGATTAAGAAGGAAATCACCAAAGTTTTGGATCAAAATGATAATGAAGACACAAGTTATCAAAATCTGCGGGATACTGGAAAGGTAGTCCTAAGAAGGAAATTTCTAGTATTGGAAGCCTTTATCAAGAAAACAGAAAGAGACAAAGCCAACCATTTAATGGATCATCTCAAGCAACTGGTAAAGGAAGAACATTCCAACCCCAAACACAGCAGAAGAAAAGAAATAACCAAAATTAGAGCAGAATTAAATGAAATTAAAAGCAAAAGAATCAAACTAAAGAGCAAAAAAACTAAAAAGTTGGTTTTTTGAAAACATTAACAAAATTGATAAACTTTTGGTTGACCTAACCAGAAACAGAAAAGTTAAATTCCGAATATTGTCAATCAGAAATGATAAAGGAGAAACCTCATAAATTCAAAAAAATCCTCAATGATTACTACAAAAACTCTATTCTCAGGAATACAGAAATCTAGATGAAATGGACCAATACATGGAAGCACATCATCTTCCTGGACTCAACCAGAAAGAATTAGAAATTTTGAATAAATGTATATCAAACACTGAAATCGCGTCAACTATACTTTATCTCCCAATAAAGAAAAGTCTGGGTGGTGCCTGTAGCGCAAAGCAGTAGGGAGCTTTCCCCACATGCTGAAGGTGGCAGGTTCAAGCCTAGCCCTGGCCAGAAAATGCAAAAAAAAAAAACAATAAATAAATAAAATAAAGTAAAAGAAAAAGAAAAGTCGATGGCCAGATGTCTGCACATCAGAAATTTATCAAACCTTTAAAGAGAAACTAGTATCTACGTTACATAACTTTTTCCAAGACACAGAAAAAGAAGGAATACTCCCCAACACATTCTATGAAGCAAATATCATCCTGATCACCAAACCAGGAAAGGACCCAAGAAGGAAAGAAAACTATAGTCTGATATCATTAATGAATATTGATACAAAAAATGTTCAATAAGATCCTGGCAAACAGAATTCAACAACACATCCAAAAAATTACACACCATCATCAAGTTGGGTACATCCCAGTGTTACAAGATTGGTTCAACATACATAAATATATAAATATGTCAAATTAATAAAATAAAAAGCAAAGATCATATGATTCTCTCAATTGATGCAGGAAAAGATTTTGATAATATCCAGCATCCTTTCATGATCAGAACACTTAAGAAAATAGGCTAAGAAGGGTTATTTCTTAAGCTGATAGGAGACATCTACAACAAACTCACAACCAACATTATATTGAATACAGTAAAATTGATAACATTTCCACTCAGATCTGGGACTAAACAAGGATGTCTACTGTCTCCTCTGCTAAGCAATACAGTAATAGAAGTCTTAGCCATACCAATCATGAAAAAGAAGGCGATCAAGCATATCCAGATGGGGTCAGAGGAGCTCAAACTATCATTCTTCATGGATGATATGATTTATACCTGGAAAATCCCAGGGACTCAAATACAAAACTCTTAGACATAATTAAGGGACACACCAGCATCTTAGGATACAAAATCAATATTTATGAATCAGTAGCTTTTATGTATATCAGCAATAGTCAAACTGAAAATATAGTCAAGGACTCTATATCTTTTACAGTAGTGCCACAGCAAATGAAATATCTGAGAATTTACCTAACAAAGAATGTGAACAATCTCTATCAAGAGAATTATGAAACTCTGAAAAAATATAACTGAAGATGTTAACAAATGGAAAAACATAACATGCTCATGGCTGGAAAGAACAAACATTGTTAAAATCTCCATACTATCCAAAATAATCTACAGATTTAATGCAATTCCTATTAAAGCACTATTGGCATACTTTAAGGATCTTGAAAATATAGTACTTTGTTTACATGGCATCAGAAAAAAGCATCAATTAGCCAAGACATTACTCATAAATAAAAACAAATCAGGAGGGATCATGTTACCAGACTTCAGGCTATTGTATAAATCTATAGTGATCAAAACAGCCTGGCACAAAAATAGAGAGGTAGATAAATGAAACTGAATAGAGAACCAAGAAAAGAACGCAGCCACTTGTCATCATTTGGTCTTTGATATATCCATCAAAAGCATTCACTGGGGGGAACGATTCCCTTTTTAACAAATAGTGTTGGGTGAACGGGCAGGAGACCTTAGAAGACTGAAACTGGACCCTTACCTTTCACCATTAACAAACATTGATTCTCTCTGGATAAAATATTTAAACTTAAGACATGGAACTATAAAAATACTATGAGAGAGTGCAGTCAAATGCTTGAATAAAGTGTCCTGGCAGAATATTTTACAAAAATGATCCCCCCTGGCAATTGAAGGAATCTCAAAAATATATTACTGGGATCTAATGAAACTTATAAGCTTCTGCACAGCCAAAACATAGTAAATAAAGCAAGCAGATAGCCTTCAGGATAGGAGAAGGTATTTTCAGGTTATGTTTCTGACAAAGGTCTGATAACTAGAATCCCAAGAAAACTCAAACTAATCAATAAGAAAAGAACAATTAACCACATTTCTTTGTGGACAAGAGACTTGGACAGAAACTTCTCTGAAGAAGACAGGTGCATGACCTACAAAACACATGAAAAAATGCTCATCATCTTTAATCATCAGAGAAATGCAAATAAAAACCACTTTGAGATATCATCTAATTCCAGTAAGATTAGCCCACATTTCAAAATCTCAAATCTATGGATGTTGGCTTGGATGTAGAAAAAAGGGAACACTTCTGCCCTTCTGATAGAAACAAGCTAATACATCCTTTTTGGCAAGAAGTTTGGAGAATACTCAAGGAACTAAACGTAGTCCTGATGTGCGATCCTGCAATTCTTTTACTAGATATATACCCAGATGATCAAAAATCATTTTACAAAAAAGACTTTTGTGCCAGAATATTTCTTTCAGCCTAATTCATAATTGCCAAGTCATGGAAGCAACCCAAGTGTCTATCGACCTATGAACGGATTAACAAATTGTGGTGTATGTATACCATGGAATACTATGCAGCCATAAAAGATGGAGACTTCACATCTTTTATTTTTACCTGGATGGAGCTGGAACATATTCTTCTTAGTAAAATATCTCAAGAATGGAAGAAAAAATGTCAAATTTCTTCAATACTATTATGAACCCAATATATAATCACATACACTTTCATATAAATGATAAAACACAAGTATGGTCCAGAAAGAAGGAGGAAGGAGGAGGCAGAGGGGAGAGGATGGAGGAGGCTGGGTGGAGGAAGGGTATTTGTTGGAACATTACCTAATGGGCACTACACGTCTAAATTATTAGGAGTAGAGTATAAATGTCTTAACAAAACAAGTAAATAGATGAGGTGAAGGTTAGGTTAAACAGTTTGATGTAAGCTTTCAAAATTGTATATAAAATCCTCACATTGTACCCT
This sequence comes from Galagoides demidoff, assembly GCA_963574575.1. Taxonomy (NCBI): domain Eukaryota; kingdom Metazoa; phylum Chordata; class Mammalia; order Primates; family Galagidae; genus Galagoides; species Galagoides demidoff. The sequence continues at coordinate 1,191 of CAUYQV010134511.1, read as the reverse complement.
ATAAATGCATTCATCTACACAGTTATGATTCAATAAAGAAAAGAATTAAGTAAATGACATAGGCATGGTTAGAACAGAAACTATTTTTGAAGGTTGCAATTATTTTGTCTATTTCTGTTCAGTTCACTTTTAGAATTTGGTAACAACTTGAAAATGTTGTATTGGTATCTATCACATTAGAAATATGTAACTTTTTGTTCTATATTTGAGACATAGCATTAAAAGAAAACCCCTCTCTTTCTAAGCAGGGGGTGTGCAGTGCTACATCAAGCAGGCAGAATCCTGAGGAGCTATATGAAACTCAGAGGGATGGAGTCAGGGTTCTTGATCAGGTAAACCACCAGCTAGAAAATACCCCCCCATGAGCTATTCTCTGCATAGATTTGACATGTACAGTGTTTTATTCACTTGCTTATCTAGTAGATATTGTTCTATGTCTGCTCAGACTGGTATATCAAAAATAGCATAAATTCAGTCAATTATAAACAATAAAAATATATCTTTCATAGTTCTACATGCTGAGAAGTCCAAGATAACAGCACCAGATGGTTTGGTGACTAGTACCTTTGTTCCTCATAGATGGAAACTTTTGGTTGAGTCCACACATGGTTGAAGGGGCTATCTAGTTCTATTCTCTGAACAAAGAGAAATTTCTCTAAAGTTCCTAATCCCAATGACGAGGACTCCAATATTATAATCTAATCACCTTCCCAATGGCTCCACTTCCTATTATCATCACTTTGCGGGGTTGTACTTTAAGCCATGAATTTGGAGGAGATACAAACTTTTAAATCCTAGCAATATTTTGACAAGGTGGAAGTAAGGGCACAGAAACATAAAGTGTTTCAATTTTATCTTTAACTTCAAGCATGAGCTAAGATGACAAACCAGGTTTGAATCCAGGCTCTCACATTTTCAAACTGTGTGATCCTGTGAAATTTTCCTAATCTCTGTATACCTTTGGCCCTTCACATGTAAAATGGGTATAATAATAGTGAATACCAAATAGAGTTTTTGTGGAATTTAATTAAGGTAATGCATGCACACGTGAAACATTTAGAAATGTTACTGGCACATACTAAGAGTTCAACAAACATTAGGCTGTTTTAATTACATTCACATGTCTCTGCTCAGTGAGGTTTTATTAACTTATTTATCTCCAACACCTAACTTTGTGTCTGTCCCAGACAA
>CAUYQV010134507.1:0-30274 GCA_963574575.1 Galagoides demidoff | reverse complement strand
AAACTATTGATCTCTAATTAATATTGAATTTACCCTGCATTGGAATTTGAATAGATCACACTTCTCTCACTTATTTGTTCAACTCAAGGGTCCCTTGCTGTTTATACTATTTGTTGGCCATTTCTTCTCTTTATCTAATCTGAGATTTCCAGTAAATATTCAGAATCCAAAAATCAGCATTAAATGTGCAGCATAATATGCCTAAAGATTTATTTTAGAATTATAAAGAAATGATTTATTTCTGATCCTGCTGTAATTGCCCTGTAGTAATTGTCTGCCTTGCCTTCCTGGACAAATAGTAACCAATTTACATGGGACATGAAAAATTAAAAAGGGGTACTAGAGTTCAAAAACAAAAGACAGGATGTGGATAAAAAATGAGAGAATAATACAGAGAAGAGGCTGTAAAATTTTTACTATGGAAAAAACAGATTAGGTGACTCATTAAAATCAATTATTAGTATATGACAAAGACAAGTAGAAGAAAATAATATGCAGGAGACAAGCACAGAGGTCGGATCTTATCATCATTTTCAGGTCAGAGTTTCTATATAAACTCTACCAGCATTCTTTTGAGAAAAACAGTACACATTTTGAGTGACATGTTCTCTCTCTTTTTTTCTAAATCTTTTTGAAAACATTGGGGAATGGCCTCCACTCCTTGTGAAATTCGTCTTTATTTTGTGTTGAGAATTTACTCTGAATGTAGTTTCTCTCACAGGGGAATTGAGTGCAGTGTCAGACTGCTGTCCATCCTAATTTACCAGGAAAGCTGCCTTTAATTGCCCCCAGGAAGGCTTAGAAGGATTCTTTTAAGACCTTTAACCTCAATAGCACAGACCTAAGTAGCTCTGTAAAGAACATAAATAACTCACAAAAGAACTAAAATTTTTGATTAGAAAACCACAGAGAGCAGTCTGCATTATACGGGATTTGTGTGGAATTTTGAGGTAATTAGAGCATCCACTGAAATATCTCTTGGTTTCATACGAGAACTCCACAAAAAATGGCATAAAAGTCAATGTTTAGTTTAATACTAAAACACTATAAAATACAAAGTCATTTCATGTATAAGTCTTAATTCTGATTTGCATGCCATACAGAACAGACATTCAAAAATGATAGTGATGAAGACAATTATATTTGTGACAACATTTAAGTTTATAAATCATTTCTAGGAGGTTTTTTTTTCCACTTAATTTCCAAGAGAAAATTTTTACTAGATGTCTTATTTCCAATTTGATTTGACAGACTATGAGCTGAGAACTATAGAAGATGCATAACTGTGTCAAAATTATATAACAATCTGGTACAAATATCTTTATTATAGTGTGATTTCTTTGGTCTTCTGGATATATACCTAGCAGAGGAATTATAGGATCAAATGGCAGGCCTATTTTTAGTTCTCTAAGTATTCTCCAGATGACTTTCCAAAAGGGATATAACCAGTTGGATGAAAGTATTCCAAATTGTATATAGAAACAACCCATTGTACCCCTTGATAGTATTAATGTACACGGCTATGACTTGATAAAAAAATTTTAAAAATTATATAACAAGAATTTTTTTAAGTGAAATGAAAATTAGATATTTGGATTCATTAATTCATTTGACAAAGTTTATTAAGCATCTAATATGTACAAACATCTCTCCTGAGTCCTCAATTATGATTTTAAAAAAATTGGAGATGGAAGGCTGGAATGAGTAAGCAGGCAGGCAAGAATGGAATAAGGAAGAAAGGAAGGAAGAATTGCAGTAAGGAAAACAGTAAGGAAGCAAAGAAGCTGCGCCTATTTTTGAAATGATCCAAAGCTCCTGCTTTAAAACATTTTTTAAACATTTTTAAACAGGTGGGTAATTTGGCTTTTATATTATTTATCAGTTAATTTATTATTACAAAAAAATAATTTACTTATTCAGCAACTAGTCTTCCTAAAATAAGTGACAGTGAAATCATTTGCAAATCATTAAAAATAAATTTGAAATTTCATTGGTAAACAGGGTTACAATCTTGTGGGCATAGTGTAACAACAGTCAACAGAGTCAAATAGATGGGCTGGATCCACTCAGGTGCAGAGCGATTAGGGAAGCCTTGAATAAAGGAACAATATCTGAGATTCCATCTGGAAACAGGTTCGAATCCCCAACCAGGGCCCGCCAGACAACAATGATGGCTGCAACCAAAAAATGGCCTGGTGTTGTGGCGGGCGGGCGCCTGTGGTCCCAGCTACTTGGGAGGCAGAGGCAGGAGACTTGCTTGAGCCCGGGAGTTGGAGGTTGCTGTGAGCTGTGATGCCATGGCACTCTACCCAGGGGAATAGCTTGAGGCTCCGTCTCAAAAAAACAAAACAAAACAAAAAAGAAAAAGAGAAATGAGAAGGCATCGCAGGTACTGCCCATAGAAGAAGCTCATGTGCAAAGGCTGAATGTAGAAAGAATCTGATACATTAATAGCAGTGAAAGCAGGCAGCACGGAAGGAGGTCATGAAGTGAGGTTCATGGTCTTAAAGGCATTCTTGTTCAGTCTTGGCCTTAACTTAGGAATAATGGGTAACTATTGAGAGTTTAAATGGGAGAATTAAATGACTGAATTTGCATTTTTAAAACATTACTCTTTTAATCTATAGAAATTATGTCTGTTTGGACAAGGGTGTTTGTTGCTGAAATTAAGATAAGTGAATATTTTTTATAATTATTTTGGCAAAGCCATAGAACTTGGAAAAGTTTTATCTAGAAGAAGTAAGGAAATTAAAGTGTGAAGAATGAGTCTCAAATTTTAGGCTTTTGTAATTAGATATACAGTTTTAACATTTGTTGAAAGGGGAAATTCTGGAACAGGACCCTTTCTTTATTCCTTTTCATTTTTTGTATGGTAAGGAGTTTAGTTTCATGTAAGTTTTTGCTATCCTTGAGGGATTCAAGTTCCAGTGAGCCAGTAATAATATACGGATATGACTCAAAGAGACAATTGGTGTAGATACATTGTGTGAGTCATTGTCCTATCTGAGTACAAGTGAGAATTTTTTATGAAGAAAATAAGAGTTAAAGGTCTATGAATAAGCCTTCATTTAATTAAAAGAGTGGGCTGAATATGCCAGTGAAAATGAACAGGAATGGGCAGGGACATAGGAAAGAAAAAAGAGATTGTCATGTTTGAGAAGATAAGAATTTCACTGTTAAAAAAGTGGTTTTAAATGTGTAGTGGTAATGGGGGATAAAATGAAAAAAATTATTATTAAATTTAATAGTGTGGAATGTACTAAAGAGCTCAGGAAGAAAAACCATTGTGATGGAATAATGAGGGAGGCAAGTGAGAGACAAAGAAAGAAGCAGATGGTTATTATTTTTTTTCCTTCTGTTGCTATTATTCCCCATCCCAACGCCCTTCATTAAACATGGCCTCTAAATTTCTGAATGAATTCTTAGTTTCTTAGAATAAAAGGGAAGACTGTCTTGACAGTGTTGAAGAAAACAAAATATTGGGGGAAAATAATATTTATTATGTATTTAAGGGTCACCTAACATTGTGCTAGCTCAAGTTTTTCTCTGCTAGATTGCTAATCTACTATCATATTAGTCTTTTTCCTTCCTCAGTGTCTTACATAACATATGGCTACTGTGTATTATGGATACGTTAACTTTTAACAATCCATCGTGCACTTCAAAATTAGTTCCGTAACTGTATTCTCACTGTGGAAGAATGGGCTACGTTTCAGCATAAAATATAAATGGATCTGACTTCTCTCATTAAGATTTGATGGTACATGGTTTAATATTGAATTGAAACAGAACCCTGAGGTGGTCATGAAAAGGACAACTTATAAATGTGAATTTTAACAAGGGGATGATAAAATAAATCTTAATTTTAGTTTTCCTAGATGAATATCATTTACTAGACTCTATCTACTTAGAACATTTCCTTAAAAGTAAAACCTCTTCCATTACTATGATGCGGGTGTGATCAACATGTTTCTGTTTGATGCTACCTAACAAATATGGCTTATAAAGAATCAATAATACCCCCATCCTTTCCACACATACCCCAGCTTCAGTCTTCACCAAGACTGTAATGGAGAGATGCTGATATATTAAATAGTTTAACATAAGTAAATTGTACACGAACTTTATGTCTACCTTGTATATGCCTGAATCCCCATTTCTCCCAAAGGGCATTGACCAGATCTATCTACATAATGAAATCTCAATGTTGTTAAATGGGTTATTTCGATAAGTTTTATTTACCAGCCTTATCTCCTATAGGGAAAAGTTCTATTTGAATCTTCACTTTTGAAAAATAAATACCTGACAATAAACCATCGTGCTCATCTTATGTAGGAATAAGATAGGTGGGTGGTTAATTACCATACTTAATTTTAAGAGAACAGAGCTTTAAAAGCACCTACTATCAAGTTATTCTATGTCTTCCCAACTAAACTGTAGATCTACAGTAGGAAAGCAAAATCTCTGGTTTAGAATAAGACCAATAACTGCAAGGTATTTTGTTTTGATGAGTCTAAAAAGCCATGAGAACCTTAGCATGGTTGTTCATGGGCTCTGTTCTTATTCTCTTCCCATTTCTGTCAAACTCGGGAGAAATGGTAGCTATTCCTATGGATGTTTTGCAGATTTCCTAAAAAAAAAAAAAAAAAAAAAAAAAAACTTGTAAAGAAAAGACACAAGTAGCTACATAATTTCTAGGATTCAACACAAAATGAAAATATGGGGATACTTGATTAAGAAAAAAATAATAAAAAATTCCAAAACATCAACAACAGAACATTAAAACCAAGTGTGAAGACCTGTGTGTGGATTTAATGCAGCTGCTTAGGTTGCTTATAAGGTCACCGTTATCACAAGATGTGTAAAAAGTCCTGAGAAAAATGCCTGGACCTTAAAGTTCATTCCAAGGACATCTAATAGAAGGCTTTCATGTTCATCCCTCAGAACCCAGTCTCCTCTCCAAAAGAAGACCAAAATTCTTATCTGAATTTAAATACCTTTACAATTTCTCTGCACATCTAATATACACACTTCCTCCCCTGAACCCCAACAGCTCCTGGGACAGTGCATATCAATTACATGATCTATGCACCATCTGTTAGTGAAGCTACCACCATTTTCAGGGTGTATTTTGTGACTCCCTTAGAAATGAGGCTTCCTTTTGTGGACCTTTCTGAGTCTTAGTTTTAAAAATCTAGTAAATTTTTCAGAGGTGTAAACAGAATGGCTTTCACTTCTCATAAGCATGGAAGCCAAAAAAAACCTTTCCTGAGTATTTACTTCAAACCCAATGCCCAAATCAGGTAAATGCTAGAATTTTAACACTGCAGAAAAAAAAAAATGAAGTTTGAGCATGAATAAAAAAGTGTTAAATGGAGTATAAAATTGAAGCAACCTGTTTAGAGTGTGGGCTTGCCTCAGGCTTTGTACACTATCAGGAGAGCTCAGACTCTGGGTACTTTTCAAGTTGACAGGAACTGTAGAGTCCTGCCTGAGAAATTTTAAATGCAAGAGAGAGAAAATTAGGAGAAGAAATTGTTAAGACATCGTAGTCCTCTAATTCAATGGTATGTTTAATATTTTTGTCACTGTATAAACACTATTCACAAGTTTACAAATAAAGTAGTTCAAATTAGAAATTCTATTAAATTCCAACTAAATGAAGTATCTTCATTCATATTCAAATCATTAATATAATCCTATTGTGGATATAGATGAAAATGGCCATTATTTGAGCATATCATGCTTATTGAAATGTGCAAATAAAAATCAGATATGCAGGACAAAAAATAATAGAAAAATAATAGGGTAATTATTAGTTACCATGGTAAAATATGTAACTTTAAATTTGTAAATACACATACACACTTTTTCTTCTACAACTTAAGCTTTATTATGTTTTTAATTCTTTTGGTTGGTTGGTTGGTTTCAATCTTTCATGAAGAGATATCTGTCCCTCTCCATCAGTAAAGGGACAAGAGTGAATATATTCTGTTTAATTCCAGTGAAGTAGTAAGCCAATACGTAGGAATAGATAACCAGGCTTGTGAAGTGAACTCTCCACAGCATACCGAATCATAAGCCTTGATTGTACTGACATGTAGTTTGTGGCATATGATTTTCTGTCTATTCAAATAAGTACCAAAAAGACATTTTTAAAATGCTGTGTTGATGTTTAAAAAATCATATTCAGAACACAATCACTTGTAAGCTTAACTCATGCTGATGACTATAATCATAAATAACAGTAGCAAACAAACCTTGGACGCTGTCAATGAGGATCAGAAGAGGCATGCTTTGAGAAGATGCTTCCTCTATTTAAAATCCGGTGATTTCTCATCAAATAAATATTTTATAAAGTATGAACTACTTATTAGAGTTTGAGATTGGGAACTGTGATACCTTTTCTAACGGTTCTGTTAATAGTACAAGCAAAATGGTGATACTGTGCTTATAGGCACAGATAAAGTCAGGAGATAATTACTGTGGTTCTTGAGTAGAGTAAAAAAAAAAAATCACCTCAGCACTACTCTGTCATAAGCTCTACATTACATTTTTTGGGAAAAAAGAAAACAACGAGAACAAAACAGCAATGAAAAAATGGATCATTAGTTGTTTTTAACATTCTGTCATTGTACTAGTTTTTTATGCTTTCAGCAAAGTAGGTCAAATTATCACACTAGTGTACAGGTTCATTTTTCACTTCTTGCATCCCTCATGTGTGATATTTCAGAGTGAATACATAACTAGAACCAGGAAGTAAGAAATATATGCAAGTTGATAAGAATTCAGATGTGTCTGGTATGTAACAGCCTTAATTTGCCCAAATTGGAAAATGTGGGTAGAGATCCTTATTTCAGAAAGAGTTTCTCTTTTTCAATAGGTAATATATCACAGGGCCATTTTAAATCCAATCGTATTTTAAAATTCATTTACTATACACTTAACACCTTATACTAACATATCATAAACTACCTAAAAAGACTAAATTGGTTGCAAAGAAACTTCTATTTGAGTATTGGTATCTCTAGTTCATTGACAGTCAACTAGAAATGAAAGCAGTGGCTATTAGTTAAATAGAAAAAATAAAGGAATAATATCAAAGGAAAATATACTTTAAATGACATTCAAAACTGGAAAAAAAAATCTGGATAAGATATTTTACAAACATATCTCTTTAAACAAATTTATGGCCTAACACAAAATGAAGGAATCTGCAGATACTTCAAGCAAAGGGAAAGTGAGATGCACAAATAAAGAAGTTCTAAAGCCAACAATCATACTGAAGAATTCTTTTAAGCCCTGAAGACTTTTATCCTTGCTTTCAAGAACCCTATCAACATTTGAAGTATGAAATGAGCCTAGGATCTTCCTAATCTTGGTAGCTAATGGGATCCACATGTGTAATGGATGGCTTATGTTTCTAGTCATAAGGTATAGTATATATTATCTATATACTATTATGTATATAATTATCATATATATAATCTATTATATACTTAAGGAAATAATGAGTATAATCTTACATCAAGTAATCATAAGAATAATAAAATAATTAATTTCCCCAAATCATTTTAAAGGGTATATATAAATTTAATATACTATCAAATAAATACAGTATAAGGAATTAAAATCACAGATCCATTATTAAAATTTCTATTAATATATAAACATATTGAATCTAGAAGTTATTTAAAAATATATAATTATTGGATGTATTCTCAGAATTGAAAGTTGTTTTAGTATTAAAAATTGATTAAAGTAATTACTGCATTAAAGGAAGAAAAAATATTACAAACATAATACATTTTGATCAAAATATTTTTGATTAATTCAAATACCTGTTAATGATTTAAAAAAAAACAGCAAACCAAAAATACTATGAAAATGTATAAATTCATAAAATCTATGTATTTGTGCACACAAAGATAACTTCAGTAAATAGCATATTTACAGGTGAATGTCCTTTATGCTCCAAAACAAATCCCGAATACCTACTACCACTATTTCCATTTCCCACTATATTAGATAATCTTAAGAGTTTATAAGGTGCAAAACTAAGCTTTGTAATGAAAAAAAAAACTTAGACTTTCATTGTTTTCACATGATGGAAAAAAAGAAAAAACAGACCAGAAAAAACCCACTGGCAAATTTTTGTAATGAATGTAAGGGTTGGTTAAGTTACTGGATGCAAAATCAACTCATAAAAAATTATTTAAATCACCTACAGTTTTAATATGTACTTTAATAAACAAGCCATTTAACCTATGAAAATACTATGGTGTGCCTAGAAATAAATCTCTTATGAAAAAAATTATAAAACTTCATTGAAAACATTGAAAAAGAGCTAAGTATTTATAATTATACATATGCCTCAATATGGGGCAGAAACAAAAAATAAATATCATGTAGCTATCAATATTCCTTAATAGATTTAATGGAATTCTGGTCTATTAAATCCCAAAAGACTTTTCATGGATTTTGACAATATGACTTCAAAATATTTAAAGAAATTCAGGGAGGTAAGTGAACTTATGAATTTTGTACTGAAAAAGAATATAAGAAAGAGATACCCTCTTAAATTTGAAGACTTATTATAAAATTATAGTAATTATATCTAAGTGGAATTACTGTATAGATAAAGAAAAAGTTCAATGAAACCAAATAGAATATGCAAATACCATTCCAAATTCTTATAAATATTTATGAATGATAAAGCTTAGGTATAGATCAAAGCAGAAGGAAAGTACTGAGACAAAAATAAAAACAAAAAATCATCTTATTAGGTTAGAGGTGCTAATGGATAAAACTATAGCACATTTAGAAGACAATAATGGAGAATATATTAATGTATTTTCAATACAGTTATTGGGTAGAATTTTTCTAAGTATGGGAAAATAATACAAACCATACATAACTGATAAATTCAACAGGATTAAATTTAAAAACTTCTCACTGTGAAGAGGCAATGTAATTCCAATTGGGAAGTGAGGAAAATGGGAGGTGAAAGAGAGAGGATTAGTATGCTTACAACTAATGGGCATAATGTAAGGATATATGACACACGTCCTGGGTGTGGGACACAACTACAGCAAGAACCTTATCTAACAAATGCAAAGATTGTAACCTAATCATTTTTACCCTCATAGTAATCTGATATTTCTAAAAAGAACCATTAAAATGAGAGTACAAATAGAACTCATAAAATAGTTGAGGATAATATAAACAAATAGTATAATTAATTAAAGTTACATCTAGAATGTATAATAACTATTAAGAATTAATCAATTTGGAAAATTCCAGTAACCAAGAAAAACATGGAAAATAGACATTATAAGACATTGCATGGAAGGATTTAGAATATGTTACAATGATTAAGAATTAATTTGAAAAATACTAATTTAATGAAAATATTATAAAAATATGATAAAAAATGGAAAATAGAATAAATGGGACAACATTTTTTTTTATTATTGTTGGGGAATTATTGAGGGTACAAAGAACCAGGTTACACTGATTGCATTCATTAGGTAAAGTTCCTCTTATAATTGTGTCCCACCCTCAAAAGTTGTGTCACACACCGTGATCCCCCCCATCCTCCGTCCCTCCTATTGTTCTTCCCTTCCCCACCCCCCACCATGTACAAGGTCATTAATTGTCCTCATATCAGAATTGAGTACATAGGATTCTTGCTTCTCCATCCTTATGATGCTTTACTACGAATGTGTTCTACTTCTATCCAGGTTAATACAAAAGATGTAAAGTCTCCATATACAGCCTCCATCTTACTGGCTGAATAGTTCATACACCAATAACCAAGGTGAAAAGTTAACCAAGTTGAGGTGAAAAGTTAATTAAGGACACAATCTCCTTCACAGTAGCTTCAAAGAAAATGAAATGCCTAGGAATATACCTAAAAAAATAGGTGAATTAACTCTATCAACAAAATTATGAAACCCTAAGAAAAAAATAGCAGAAGATACTAACAAATGGAAGAATATACCATGCTCATGGCTGGAAAGAATCAACATTGTTAAAATGTCTATACTTCCCAAAGCAATCTACAGATTCAATGCCATCCCTATTAAGATACCAGTATTGTACTTTTAAGACTTGGAAAAAATAATTCTTCATTTTGTATGGAACCAGAAATAACCCATATAGCTGAGACAGTTCTTAGTAATAAGAACATAGCCAGGGGCATCAGCCTACCAGACTTTAGGCTGTTCTATGAGGTCATAAAGATCAAAATAGCATGGTATTGGCACAAAAATAGAGACGTAGACAATAGAAAACCAGGAGATGAAACTAACATCTTACAGCCACTTAATCTTCCATAAACCAAACAAGAATATACACAGGGGGAAAGAACCCTAGTCAACAAGTCTTGCTGGGTGGGACTGGATATCCACATGTAAAAGACTGAAAATGGGACTACCAATTTTTAATAAATTGAGCTTTAATATATAGTATAAGAAAAGAAAGTTTAGAGAAAAAGTGGTATGCTCTTAGTATCATTGATAACTAAGTTTCCTGGACAGAAGCAGGAGAGAAGAGTGAATAGCTTCCCAAATTAAAAGTTGGAAACAACAGACATCAGAAATTTAGGAGAACGGGACACTCTATACTTCCTCTGAGCTTAGTTCCCACTGCAAAGGATATTTAGACAAATCAGTGGGAAGGTTGGTAAAGGCAAAAAGAACTATTTTGTCTTAGGTTAGATGTGTGGTAAGAGTGTGAAGAATAAGTCTTCTCTCCACTTAATTTTAATGGCAGAAAACTCATGATAGAGGTGGTATTCTTCACTCTTCTCCGTATTCTGCCAATTTCCTGCATCGCAATCACTTGCAGTGTATGTTTGTGCTCCCCATCTGGGGCAGGAGAGCCTATTTCATCATGTGAGACAAGTTGAAATTTCAGCACCTGTCATGGCTTGTCGCAAATGCACAAGTTTTGGTTCAGTAGACAAACCAGCTAGAACAGATGTTCTTGGAACTTTTCTCACAAAAAAAGTAATTTCATAAATAATGAATGCCACATAACTCAGAAAGACTGTCTAAATACTCACAGATATGAACACATGCATACATGTAAATTGTATATGACCTTTACATGAATAGCCCTGTACATATGTGCAGGGGTGAGCATAAATTCCTGTACATTACAAATCTCTGCTTCAAATTACATGTGAATTTTCTAAAAATATAATAAGTTATATGTTTATTTAACAATATAATTCATTAATTTTTTTCCTTTGTTTTCTTAAGTATATAGAATATGCACCACTTTTCAAGAATAGTAAGTGAACGTTACTACAAGTCTCTGTAAATGAAATTTGGGGGATTGGCATCCTTTTTGTTTATGGATATCATCATAATTCTTCTATCACAAAGCTTCTTAAGATTCATATAGGAGGTGATAGCTTCTTAATTATCTCCTATATTAGGATGCTTATAAATCAAATGGAAGCAATATGTGGTATTAATATGTCCAGTGTCTGATCAAAGCCTAGTCCATGGACTTGGTCATTCATATTCCACTTATAGCAGGGAAATATTCTGTTGAAATAGAAATAGCACTTGTTTTTGAATCATGAATCTCAGAATGTGAAGCTCTGATCAACCAACTTACTAGCTGTGTAAACAAAAGTAAATTTATTGATTTATTTTAGCATTATTTTCTAATTGGAAAATGAGGATGATAAAAACCACCAGAATTTAGGTTGAAATTCAATGTATACAACAGATGATAGGTGCACAATTTCTGCAGTACTCTTTTTAAACTTTCCGTTCAACTTTGAAATTGCATCACCAGGCACTCTACAATAATTATCTTAGGCTTATACAGATGAATAAACATAATCTCTCCCTTCTTTGTCCACGGTTTCATAGTCTTGTAGGGGAGACATATCACATAGCACCTACCACTTTAAAAGAGTGTTATTAAGTACTGCAGTAAAGATATTTGGAATATTTTAAAAGTTAGAGAAATAATAAATGAACAAAATCTTGAAGGATATAATGTGTTATCCAAATTGTAGGGGGAAAGGAGAACAGGAATCATGAGTGGGAAAATTCATCAAAATAAAATTAAATAGAGAAGGAAGCATGAAACTTCCCTTTTGTCTAAATGTCCTTATCCACTCAACCTCATCCTGCCTTCATATTCTTAAATTAATTCTTGTTTTAAAATAAAGCATAATAAAAATATTAAACCTCAGGCTATGGAGTAAGTTAGCATGAAAGGCAATATAAGAATTTAAGATGTTCATATTTAATTAGCCATACTTACAGAAAAATTTCTCTGGGGTTTGGTTGTTTTGCTTTCACTACTGATTGTTTAGGGCTTTTTTTTTTTTTTTTTTTTTTTGAGATAAAGTCTCACTTTCTTGGCCCCTGGTAGAGTGGCATGGAGCCATAGCTCACAGGAACCATTGATTCTCTTGCCTCAGTCTCCCAACTAGCTGAAACTATAGGAATCTGCCAAAAAAATAGCCAGCTTTTGAGATAGAGTCTCATTTTCTTGGCCCCCCGGTAGAGTGGCATAGAGTCATAGCTCACAGGAACCACTGATCCTCTTGCCTCAGTCTCCCAACTAGCTGAAACTACAGGAATCTGCCACAATGCCCAGCTATTTTTTTTTTTTTTTAACAGAGTCTCGCTCTTATTCAGACTGGTCTGGAACTGGTGAGCTCCAACAATCCACCTACCTTGGCCTCCCAGAGTGCTAGGATCACTGGCATCAGCCACTGAGCTCCACTTTTTGTTTGTTTGTTTGGTTGTTTTTTTTTTCTTTTTTCTATTTGTTTGTTTATTTTCATTGAATCAATTCCACATCTTGCCCTGTCAATATTTCTTATGGAAATGGTAGTTTTTTTCTTGGTAATTTGTCTTAGAAAATTTTTACTCGGAGATAATTCATATTTGTGAGATTAGTGAATGAAAATGTTCATTTCTTGTTATTTTATATGATAGAAGTCAGAAAGATTAATCTTGCAAAGTTGCATGGAGGTAAGGTAGTCTGAGCTTTAGGTTAACCCTGCATAATAAAAGAGATTACAGGGCAGAGGCCAAAGATCAGAGACTTGGTCTCATAATGTGTAGAGAAGTTCAGAAGAGGCCCAAGCTGATGAGTGCAGGGGCAACCACAGCTTCAACCTGTCTGCTCCTGACAGTCTAAATTACTCTTTCTTTCCCAAATGCAGGCCTCGTATATTCTGGGAGCGAGAAAATTTAAATTGTGTGGTCCATTAATATTTTTTTAATTAAGTATAAAGGAACTGTCTGCAAAATATCACACATCCTAAAATGCCTCTGTAATGTTTTTTTTTGTTCATTATTCACAGGCCTTTCTCTTCAATATTTGGAATCTCTATTTAGAGATGAGATTAATCTATCCTTCAACTGTCACAAACAAATCCTTTCTCTTTCCTTTATGGAAAAAGTAATATGTTAATTCACAAAGATACCTGAAAGAACAATTAGGGAAATTATTTAAAAAAATTTTTTAAGTAGATTTTTCTACACCTAATCTCCTTTTTTTTCTTTCTACAGTAGGATGAAAGAAATGAAATTCTGATATTCAGTACTATAAATTTTTTTTCTCTCCAGTAATGACTCTCGGTCTCTATCCAGGGATACCTAGGTTTCAATTTGCAACCCCTCTTCCTACTGTGTATAAGATTCCATCTCAGTGGCATATAAATTGAAATTCTAAGGTCATCACCAGACTCAAACTTCTTGTATTTTGTGTTTGTGTATATGTATGTGCATTTGTGTGTATGTGTGGTTTTAAAAATTATGTTCTGTGTTTATTTTACACCAGTAATACATGTATTTCACTATAAAATTTTTAAGAAATATAGAAGGATATAATAAAAAGTGAACTTTCTTTTTATCTCCACTCCCTCATATATATTAATTTCCTCTGCAGTAATCATTATTACTACTTGATATGTAATAATATAAATAGTTTTTATTTTGTTGATTTTTTCCATTGTTTCTTTTTTTATTTCAAAACTTTATGGGGTACAAATAATTTTATTACCTGGAAGAATTATATTGTGCTGAAAGTCTTTCAGTGTATCCAACACCAGAGTAGTGTACATTATACCTAATAGGTAGATTTTATCCCCCACTCCTGTCTCCCTCTCTCTTATAATTTAAGAAGATTTTCAATGTTCATTAAACCACTTGGTAACCCTATATATCTTTCATTTAGTTCTTACTTACAAGTGAAAATATGTGGTATCTGGTTTTTTTTCCATTCCTGAAATACTTCATTTAGTAAAATGGTGTCCAGTTTCATCCAGATTGCTGCAAAAGTCATTATTTCATTCCATTTTGTAGTTGAGTAGTATCTATAGTGTATATGTGTGTGTATATATACGTATATGTGTGTGTGTGTATATGTATATACATATACACACTCAGTTCATGAGCTCTTAGGTTTGTTCCATATCTTTGCAACTGTGAATGGTGCTGCACTAAACATTTGGATCCAAGTGCCATTATGGTATAATATCTTTCTTTTGGGTAGATACCCAATTGTGGAATTGCTGGATAGATTGTTAGGGAATAATTATTTAAGCATTGTCAATGAAAATGCATTTTTTAAATTAACAATAATTCATGATGATTTTGTGAGTAAAAACTAGAAAGTCAACTTTTTAAAATAACTTGAGAGGCTCCAACCTAAGAGGCTCTGAGCGGCAGCTTCAACATGCCGTGAGTGGAGTGTGGAGACCTATGCAGTCCTTCCACTGCTAGAGATAACCTTGGCCATCCTGATTTGACATCCATGGGTCCTTGGTACCCACAGAGCAACCTGCTGCTTGGGGACCCATGTTGCTGTAAGGGTCTCACGGAAAAGCTATCTCATGGAGAATAAGCACACTTATTGAAATTGTGTTTTAAATAAAGGTGACCATCTGCTCCCTCAGGCAAAATGGTGAGCTTCTTTATTTGTGGTTGGTTTATACAGGGAATTTTGTACATGGGCACAATACAGCAATGACCTCATTGATCCATTTAAACATCATGTGACTACCTCCTGATTAGCTTCTAGTAATCTGATAATCTACTCAACATACACCTTTTAACATAACCCAATTTAACATAATTTAATGGAGAACATGTTATCAGCCATTACTTCTTTGTTCTTATCTGATGAAGCCTGAGACTGTGGAGGAACAAGGTAGATTGAATACCTGCCCTTGCTGGCCTTGTCATTTGGACGCTGTTACTTCGAATCTTTAAACAAAGCAAAAAGAAACTTCTTGGGCATACAGGAATTTGTGTGCAAACCTCCGCTCCCATAAAGGCCTTAAGTCAGGGGGTTTTTGCTGGAACTGTTTATAAGGAATTTTCAGGCTGGACTTCTCAAAAGCCTTTATGAGCCCAGATTTCATCTGTGTCAGATACCTATATGCATTGGGTAAATTCCTCTTCTCTTGAGGTCCCTGAGCACATTTACATTTCCAGACCTGTCAGCAAGTGACCTTTGTTACTTACCACAGATCAGGAAAGGTTACTGATGGGTATCTGGCCAGTTTTCCAAAGGGCTTATTTATTGGCCTCATAAAGTCAGCCTTAATTCCTTAACGCAGTAAATGCTATTCCAGCCAAAGCCTTGGTCATGTTAGGCTCATAACTACCTGGCCACATGGGATTCTGCCTCAGTTTCTTACAAGTATGCCTGCACAAAGTCTTTTCACTGGTCTGTCTCAAATGGTTTTTTTGACCAGAGGCATATAGGCATTTCACCTATGGCCCAAAATTCTGCCCTCTCACTCCAACTACCTCCTGGCTGCCTGTCCCTGACCCCACCCTTCAGGCCAGATCCACCCATCATCTACATAGCTCTCCCTCTGGCTCAGAGTCCCTGCTTATGGACTTTGCTTCTGGGTCTACTCTATTCTCAGCTCAGCAGTCCTCACACTATATCCCAGCAGGCTCTGACCAAAGAAGCCTTGGAATACTGCTTAGCTGGGTCTTGAATGGAACATGGAGAGCTACCATCTCTTCATGCCTGACCTGACATTTGCAGGACCCCAGTTTCTGAGGAACAGTCTGCTACTTGCTTTCCCTGACTCTACCTTCTGGGTCTTGACTATCCCCCTGCCTTTTGGGCGCAGACCTCATCCTCAAAGTCAGATCAGCTTGCCATCTGCACAGCCCTACCTTTGACTCAGAGGCCCTGCTCATAGGTTCTGTCAGTTCCTTCTCTATAGTCTCAGCTTTGAGGCTCTCACTCTGGACCCTGAGGTCCCAACTCAGTGCTACCAGAACACCCCACCAGGCCTAAACTACCATTCCTAAGCCTCCACTGTTCACTGATACCTCAACACCCCACTCTAGAGCCTGCATCACCAAAGCATGTTTGT
The DNA here is from genome assembly GCA_963574575.1 of Galagoides demidoff. Classification (NCBI taxonomy): domain Eukaryota; kingdom Metazoa; phylum Chordata; class Mammalia; order Primates; family Galagidae; genus Galagoides; species Galagoides demidoff. The sequence continues at coordinate 13,890 of CAUYQV010134507.1, read as the reverse complement.
AAGAGCTGCTCCAATGTTCAACCACTAGGGACCCCACAGACCTAAGCTTCCAGCACATTGCACATTGCTTTGAGCAAATGCTCATGATCCAGAAACCCACAGCAACCTTACCCAGCTGTTTTCATTACTCTGTGGGGGCACCCTGGCTAGAGCAATCCCACAACAACAGCCCTAGCGAAAATGGTCTCATACAGCTCCCAACAGTCACATCCTACAATTATCTAGAGAGTTCCAACATGGAGCAGGAGTTCTGTAAACCTATTAGCCCAGAATCGAGGAAAGCGATTTAAGATGAGAAAAACCAGCAAAAGAACCCTGGCGACATGAAAAATCAAAACAGATCATTACCCTCAGAGTATTACAATGAAGCCATAGCAATGAATTCTGAGAAATTGTTGAAATGGCAAAAAAGGAATTCTGAGTATGGATGGCAAGTAAGATAAATAGAATTGAAGATAAGTTTGAAAACCAGCATAAAGAAACTCCCCCAAAATATTTCAGGGAATTCATAAAAACCCACTAAGGAGTTTGACAAAATTAAGGATGTAATAGAACTTTAAGAAATGAAAATGACATTTGAAGATTTTTAAAAGGTAACAAAGTTTTAGCAACAGAGTAAACAGAGGAGAAGAAAGAATCTCGGAGCTTAAAGACCAGGCTCTCGAGTTAACCAAATTATTTAAAGAGGCAGGAAAGAGAATAACAAGAGAAATGGAATCCCTTAGAGAGATATGGAGCTATGTTAAAGTAACAAACATGTGAATTGTAGATATCACAGAGGGAGAGAAGAATAAAGTGCTAAAAGCTTGGGAAATCTAAGAAAATTATTGTGGAAAACTTCCCCAATATTGTCAGAAATCCAGATATCCAGAAAGAAGATGGTCATCGAACTCTGGGCAGATTCATAGCAAATAGAACATCTCTAAAACACATAGTATTCAGCTTGGCTGATGTCAGCATGAGGGAAAAATTTTACAAACAGCAACAACAGACCTACAAGGGAAAACCCAGATTTCTGAGCAGAAGGAAGTGAGACCCCATCATCCATCTTTTTAAACAGAACAACTGCCAGATAAGAATTTTCTATCCTAGCTCAGCACCTGTGGCTCAAGTTGCTGAGGCGCCAGCCACATACACCTAAGGTGGCGAGTTCCAGTCCAGCCCAGGCCCGCCAGACAACAAAGATGGCTGCAACCAAAAAAATATCTGGGCGTTGTGGCAGGCGCCTGTGGTCCCAGCTACTTGGGAGGCAAAGGCAGGAGACTCGCTTGAGCCCAGGAGTTGGAGGTTGCTGTGAGCTGTGATGCCATGGCACTCTACCCAGGGGGACAGCTTGAGGCTCTGTCTCAAAAAAAAAAAAAAAAGAACTTTCTATCCTAAAAAGCTAAATTTCATATTTGAAGTAGAAAAAAAGTCTTTGACAGGCAAGCAAATCCTAAGGGAATTTGTCAAGATCAGACCTACCTGCAGGAAGTAGTTATATGGCACTATACATGGATTAGCACAAGAGAGGCCCACCAGTATAGTCCCCCCCCAACTCCAAAGCTCAAGGTCAGAGCCCACTCATTACAATGGCTCAAGTGATAAAGCAGAGCCATGAAATTCTACTCAATGGGAAGAACAGAAATATATCCCACACGTCAATCCTTTAAATAAATGTGAGTGACTTGTAATTTCCACTTAGGAAACATGTAAGCTGACTGAATAGATTAAAAAAAAAAATAGAAGTCAAGTATCTATTGTCTCCAGGAAATGCATCTCATTCAAGTACACATAGAAACTGAATGTTATGGGATAAAAACAATGTTCCAAGTATACAGAAACCAAAAGAAAGCTGGAGTAGGAGTTCTCAAACCAGATACCATAGACTTCAGAACAGCAAAAGTAAAGATAGTTATTTTATAATGGTAAAGAGAACAAGTCAATGAGGAAACATAACAATCCTTAATGTTCATTCACCTAACATAGATGCATCCAGATTCATAAAGCTTCCTGGGTGTATGTTTTTGAATCCTTGATATGAAGGTCACTTGGTTGTGATGTATTATTTTGATGATGTGCTGCTCATTTTTATTTGCTAGAATTATATTGAGATTTTTTGCACGTACATCCATCAGTGATATTGGCCCTCTTCTGGCTTTGTTAGCAAAGTGATATTTGCTTCATAACATGTTTTGGGAAGATTCCTTTGTTCTCGATGTTATGGAGTAGCTTCTGCAAGAGCTGTACCAGTTCTTTGTAGATCTGGTAAAACTCAAATGTCAAACTGTCTACATGGGACTTTGTTGTTATTGCTGAAACTTCTATACATTGGAAATAGTAATTACTTTATTATTTTTGTGACTTGGAAGTGTATGAGTATAAAAATAAATGTGTATTTAAGTTATGCCAGCTGTATGACATTATTCATAATTGTCTTGTAATAAATTTTAAACACAATGAAAAGCATAATAATTTGAGTTTGCTTTATTAAAAAAAAACACAATGAAAGAGAAGGGCATGTCAATTGGATGGCTGTATTTTAACTGCATCTTTTAGCCTAATATATTTTTAGTTGTTGATCTACATGGTAACATGTCTGGAACTTACTCTCTCCCCATTTAGAAAAAAAAACCAATAGGAAACCTATATTCATCATTCATACTGTCCTAAATCTGGCAAAATTTCTTCTTGGATTTAGGTATTATTTTGTTTGTCTTTGCCTAAGTAAGAAGTCAGGAAGTAACAATTATTTTGTTACCCATGTTATTTGACTTTATAAAAGTAAGAATATTCATATTTTGGCTAATATATACTCCTCTTTAATGCTAAAATTAATGAAACTTTAACCATACTGAAACTGACATAATTAATGTGAATGCCAGTGCTATTCTTTACGGTAAACACTTGTATTAGGTACTGGAGAAATATTAACAAAACTCACAAAATTCATGCTGTTTTTTGGTACCATTATAGTAAGAACTCTACTATGAAGAGTTTGCTTAGAGTGACTGGTCTGTATTATTCTGAAGTAAATCTATTAAAACTTTTAATGTATGTTATATTTATACATTTATATATCCTACCCTTAATCTACCCATCCACTCAGTTAGTCAACTAATTGAACAGCAGTCATTGATTTAACTAAGAAAATGTTACTTGCATTATCTCATTAGATTTTCATTTTACCTTATCTTGCAAGTATCGGTTCCCCGGATTCACATGTGGGAACCCTGCACAAATCTACATGACTAGGACGTGAAAGAAGCTTCGTTTTAACCCAGGTGCCTGATTCCAAAGTCATTTCTTTTACCTACTGTTATCTTGCTTCCCACATACCTATTTCCATTTGGTAGCAATCTGGCAAATACTTTCTGATATAGAATGGAAGATTTAGGAGTAAAGTATCAGATTGATTCATTAATTAACCTTTAAGGGGTCACAAAAATCAAAGACATGTCTAAATACTCATATTACAGCAATGCACAGGATTAAAAACATACTCTCATGGAAATAGATTTAATAAGAATATGTTCTCCAAATGCCTTATTGTCCAGCCACATGGTTGGCCAAACTAAAAGAAGAAATTACTCTATTAGATATTTTGAGAGTAGAAATAAGTATTTCAGTTCTGATTCTCCACTATCTGATTCAATGAATACTTGTTGAATTAATCAGTGTCTAAACTACTGGTGTAGGTATATTATGTGGTGCTTAGAAGGGCAGTAAATGACATCAGGCTTGAGTTCTAGAAAAATCACATACTAACTTGTTTTCATTGGCAAGTTATGTATTTTCCCTGGGACTTAGGCTCACCATAAACATGGAAAGAATAATGTCAATGTAAACATTTTAATAATAAAATTAGCACATTAAAAACCCTTAGAGGACTTCTTGGTACAGAGAAGTTCTTGAGTAATGTAAGACTTTAGGAAGCTGATCAGGTAGGAGTCACAGGCAGTGATAACATGTCATGAATAACACTGATTTGAAAACTGAATTGAACCTCTGTCAATTACTCATTGTATAATTTGGTTTCTAAGTTTTCTGAACATAGTTTTTTACAGTTATATAATTAAAAAATTATAAAAATTTTCATTCTATTTCTGAGAAAAATTTTATTGTGAGGATCAAGTGTAAAATGAAAGTCACTAATTTATGTTTTTATTCAGGAACTATATTTTACATAGAAAATATGAAAAGTAATATTCACTTATAATACTTACCTTGATTATACTATATTAGATGATGGAAATATAAGACTGTCATGTGGAAATAAATACTGTCATGTGTTTATGAAATTTACAGTGGAAAATTATTCACTTTCCATGAATATTTTCTCCTTGATGCAGTTTTGTTTTGATGTATCAGGCCTGATAGAATGAAATGTTTAGGAGTGATCAATAAAAATGGGAAATATCATAGGGAAATTTATGCCTAGGTTTATTTGGTGGAAATAAAAATTTTTTAGTATGTTAGCCATATCATAATTTTTTTCCATATTGGCAATATGAAGGTATTATTTACATTTGAAACTTAGATTTTATATAATTCTCCTTTGCCTCCGTTTTATCTCTTAAGTCATTTGAAATTGTTTCAGTGACATATCTAAGCATTCGTCATTACAGTTTCATCTTTAAAGATATCTAATTATAGACAAAGATATACATGTTATAAATATCTGTGTCCATGTCCCAACAGAGAAATAGAATTTGCAGATGATGCAATCCAGAAACTGGAGACTGAGTGTATTTGTTGTACTTGTTTTTGGCTTTCTAAAGATTAAATTTTCCCCTGTTGCTATGAAACAAAAATTGATCTTTAATCAGTGACTCCAAGCAAGAAACAGAGAATCTAGCAAGTAGGGAGTTCAGACAAACATATTTTTTTGGATATCAGTCTGGAATTTACTTTTTTTAATCTGATTATAAAAACTCATCTCAGATGTGTTTAAGAACAGAGGTTTCAAGACTGATTAAAAACTTTTGAAGTTATTAATAGCCATTTCAGGAAACTACCCAGAATGATTATCCCTTAAGATCGATGTAGATTCTATTTCCTTTAAGTTTACCTAATTACCTATGGGTGTATTTGCACAATAGTGTTACTGATGAATGATTTAATATTTCAATGGTGGGTTTTTTGAGACACAGTGAACAGATGCATACTAAGCATAACACAGCAATTCTAGGAGTATTTGTAGCAAGTATCCAGATGAGGCATCAGACATTTTCATGACAGGCCATTTAACATCTCCTGGATAAGAATAAGAGTGCAAGGCTAGCTGCACATGACCGTGCCCTAACTTTCATGCTCCTTTAATGTCCTGTCCACAAATCTACCCATTAGCAGGATGCTTTTATAAGAGGATGGTTTACAGCCTTAGCTTTAATACAAAGGATTGAAAGAAAACAAAACATTCTAATTCAGAACAATTGCATTTCATATGTCACAATCATGGGTCTGGCCAAGACTTATTGGGGCCTATGATGAATTAATTAGGCTGACTTCTACTTAAATAAAGCCTGAAGAATTTCGGTTTGTTAGTTGGAAGGAGTAGAATCACCAGGTATACTATTTAACTGTTCTTTGTCTTCTTTCTTAGCCACGTAAAGATTTCATTTTTAGTGTTCATATTTGTGAACCATCAAGCTACCCCAGAAGCATCCCTATTCAACAGCAAGGAAACTAACAAGCCCAAAGGCTTTCACCAGGAATCTGTTCATTATACAAGATACAGTTCACAGATCATCTATAAATATAGATTTCAGACCAAGATTCTTACAGAGATCAAAGGAAAGCATTTGTCTTTCCGTATTTCATACTGTTTTGAGACTTCAAGCCCAGTACTTAATAAGATTTTGCCTATCTGTCCTTTTTATAACATTAAGAAGTCTCACAGCTACCATCGACTTCAGTTAGCTTAGTGCAAAAATGGTATACATTATTTGTATTCAAATGAATTTAATATCCTGCAATAGTAACTGGAGGTTTGCCTTACAAATGATGTATGAAGAATATTTTCATGAACCGGGCTATAAGTAAAACTAATCTTTTTCTTCTTCTTTTTCGAGGCTGTAGAAATTGGTTCTATACATTTAACTCCATGTAACATTGATATAAAAAAGGAAAAGTAAGTTTTCTGCACTGATAATTTTATTAATATTTTCAAGTTCTATTTTATTTTATTATTTTATTATTTTTTGATACAGAGTTTCACCCCATTGCCCCAAGCTAGAGGGCTATGATGTCATAGCTCACAGCAACCTTGAACTCCTGGGTTCAAGTGACTCTCTTGCCTCAGCGTCCTGAGTAGCTGGGACTACAGGTGCCCACCACAATGCCCAGCTAGTTTTTCTATTTTTAGTAGGAACAGAATTTCATTCTTCCTCAGGCTGGTCTTGAACTCCTGAGCTCAAGCTGTCCAACAGCCTCGCCCTCCCAGAGTGCTAGGATTACAGGCATGAGCCACTGCACCTGTCCGTTCTGTTTCTCTTTAATCAATATTCTTCAATTTAATTTATTCTCCAAAATACTGTGTAAATAATGTCTATGAGCAATAAGCAATCCCTTCTTTGCTTACTAGCTTCTCTAGCTCCCTCTTCTGGCCGTTTCCCTCCTCCCCATTTGTTCTCTCCATTGGCTTTGTATATTTAGTAAGAAAATGAGAATAATCAGATTACAACTGCATTATTTTACCTCCATGGAAACAATGAATCCTCTAGTTTTTGTACACAAGGTATTCTCTAGCTTCTCTCCATTTATACAGTTGAATAATCTGTGCTCTCACTGAGAATGGCAGGTACCATTCCATTTGTGCATTGAATCCCATTGAGTTCCACTCAAATACTTTTCTTTCTTTCTTTCTTTCTTTTTTTTTTAAGAGACAGAGCCTCACTTTATCACTTTATCGCCGTCGGTAGGTGCTGTGGCATCATAGCTCATAGCAAACTCCAACGCCTGGGCCTAGGCAATTCTCTTGCCTCAGCCTCCCGAGTAGCTGGGACTACAGGTGCTCACCACAATACCCGCTATTTTTTTTTTTTGTTGCAGTTTGGTCAGGGCTGGGTTTGAACTGGCCACCCTCAGTATATGGGGCCAATGCCCTACCCACTGAGCCACAGGTATCCCCTCAAATACTTTTTGCCAGCCAAAATTATTTAGCCCTCCAGAACCATGAATTATTTTCTCTGTATTGGATTATTTACGTGGCTTAAAAATAAGTTATAGTGTTAATGATCTTTTTTATTTTTATTTTTTTATTAATGGGGATTCATTGCGGGTACAAAGAACCAGGTTACATTGATTGCATTTGTTTAGTAAAGTACCTCTTACAATTGTATCCCACCCCCAAAAGGTGTGTCACACACCATGACCCCACACACACCTCCCTCCTTCCCTCTCTCTGCTCTTCTTTTCCCCCACTCCACCCTCCTTTCCTTTCTCTGGTCTCCCTTTCCCCACCTCCCACCATGAACTAGGTCATTAATTGTCCTCATACAATTATGGAATACATGGGATTCTTGCTTTTCCCTTCTTGTGATACTTACTAAGAATAATGTGTTATTCTTCCATCCAGGTTATACAAAGGATGTGAAGTCTACATCTTTTTAATGGCTGAATCATATTCCATGGTGTACATATACCACAGCTTGTTAATCCATTCCTGGGTTGGTGGGCATTTAGGCGGTTTCCATATTTTTGCAATTGTAAATTAAGCTGCGGAAAAACAGTCTAGTGCAAGTGTCCTTATGGTAAAAGGATTTTTTTCCTTCTGGGTAGATGCCCGGTAATGGGATTGCAGGATCAAATGGGAGGTCTAGCTTGAGTTCTTTGAGGGTTCTCCATACTTCCTTCCAGAAGGGTTGTATTAGTTTGCAGTCCCACCAGCAGTGTAAAAGTGTTCACTTCTTTTCACATGCACACCAGCATCTGTAGTTTTGAGATTTGGAACATGGGCCATTTTCGCTGGGGTTAGATGATGTCTCAGGGTGGTTTTGATTTGCATTTCTCAAATAATTTGGGATGATAAGCATTTTTTCATATGTTTGTTAGCCATTCATCTGTCTTCTTTAGAGAAGGTTCTAGTCATGTCTCTTGCCCATTGATATATGGGATTGTTGGCTTTTTTTCATGCGGATTAATTTGAGTTCTCTATAGATCCTAGTTATCAAACTTTTGTCTGATTCAAAATATGCAAATATCCTTTCCCATTGAGTAGGTTGTCTATTTGCTTTGGTTGTTGTCTCCTTAACTGTACAGAAGCTTTTCAGTTTCATTAAGTCCCGTTTGTTTATTTTTGTTGTTATAATTGCCATGGAAGTCTTCTTCATAAAGTCTTTCCCCAGGCCGATATCTTCTAGTGTTTTTCCCATGCTTTCTTTGAGGATTTTTATCATTTCATGTCTCAGATTTAGGACTTTTATCCATCTTGAATCATTTTTTGTGAGTGGAGAAAGACACAGTTTCAGTCTTTACATGTGGATATCCAGTCCCCCCACCACCATTTATTGAATAGTGATTCTTTTCCTCATTGTATGTTCTTGTTTGGTTTGTCGAAGATTAGGTAGCTGTAAGATGTTAGTTTCATTTCCAGAAATAGCAGAAGATATTAACAAATAGAAGAACATACCAACATACCATGCTCATGGCTGGGAAGAAACAACATTGTTGCAAGATCTATACTTCCTAAAGCAATCTACCAATTCAATGCCATCCCTATTAAACTACCAACATCATCCTTTCAAGACTTGGAAAAAGTGATTCTTCATTTTGTATGGAACCGGAAAGAAACCCATGTAGCTAAGGCAGTTCTTAGTAATAAAAAGAAAGCTTGGGGTATTAGCATGCCAGACTTTAGACTATAATACAAGGCCATAGTGGTCAAAACAGCATGGCTGGCATAAAAATAGAGACATAGACATTTGGAATTGACTATTAACCATCTTTTAAAAATCTGATTTATTGCACCTCACTCTAGTTATTATGATCCTCCTTTCCTTTTTTTAGCCAAACTTAAAAAAAATGTATATACTTGTCATCTGTTCCTAAATCAGTTCAATCAGTATTTTACCACCTCACTGATTTTAAGATTGCATAAGTCCCTCTTCTTACCAAATAAAATGATTCCCTGTCAGTCATCATTTTACACAATGGCCTGGCCCTATTTCTGTCCTATTTCTTCTGTTTCTTGAAATGCTTTTCTTTACTTAGCTTACAGTACCCCTTTGAAACCCCTTTGAAGCCCCTTCCAAATACCAAAATCAGTCTATTTCTTTTCATATTCATGATTTCTTGCTCATTTCTTTTGCCACAATTCTATTTACATTTGAAGTCATAAGAAGTTGAAAAATCATTCACCATTATTAAAATGTCATCGCACCTGTTGCTTTAACATGATCATGTAATGTTTCTTTTATATTTGTGTGTATGATTAACGTTCTTCAAAAGATGGTAGATCCCATAAGAAAAGGATCTTGATTTATATTTCTCTTCTATGATCTGTCTCCACAAAGTAAATGCAGATTATAAACCTGTGTTCAAAGAAATCTTCTTTTCTTTAAATCTGTTACCATTCCACTGATCATTTGCACTTAGAAAATATGTCTTGGCCTTATTAGCAGGTTGAGCTGTGGATCAAAGATTCTAGATGGTGAGGTTATTGAAGCCTTAAAATCTCTGAACCATAATTTCTAAAAAATAGCACCTTCTAAAATCCTTACTTAAAAGGTACATTCATTTTATAACCTTATTTGCATAGAAAATTGCCTTAAAAAGTTAATTCAGATTTAACAAACACCCTAACTTATAATCCACTATGTTTTTATTCTTTGTTATTGGAAATAATTACTGGTCTTGGAAATATATGTAAATAAACAAATTTTTAAAGCATGATTTTAGTTATTTGTATAAAACATCTTTATCAAATCTGTATATTTCTTTCTGTCATATATGTTGTGAATTTTGAAAAGGTAATGAATGCATTTTCTTGTCTGCTATCAGTAACAAGGAAGTTGTTTTCAAAAAAAAGAGCTTTGCATAAAAGAGATGCTGAGACATTTAAAGATTATTTTTAAAAGATGGCAGCTTTGAATTTCTTGGCAAGTATACACATTGATTGTCAAATATTTTGTGTAATTTTCTTTCCAAATTACTAATTTTATTTCAAATTTAGTACTTACCTAATCACTGAAATAGCATGTTTTCATGGTTGACTACACTGGAATGTACAACGAGCTTGACTTCGAATTCGTAAAATAGCGTTAGAACCATTATATACTTAACTCACTGAACCAAATAGTGAAATGGTTTAATTTTTGCAAAGTTTACAAATGGAGCTACAAACTTTATTGATCACTCAGCATACTTTCATGATTCAGTTTTATGTGCATTACTGAATGAGCCATATACTTTACAAGAATACGTTTATATGTTTCCGGAATTTAGCTGGGAACTATCCCAGACAAAAGAAATACCTTTTTACGGTTCACTTAAAATGCACAATGCCTCGTTGTTATTTCATGCTACATTGGTAAAGCTACATTCTCAATAAATCTCAGGTCTTTCTGTATTTGCCCAAGAGATGTTAAGCTCTGGTAACGATTACTAATTTCATACAAATTAAATTATAAGCATGAATGAATTCCAAGACATAGTAAAATTTTAGAAGACAAAGAAATCAAGCTATAAGAGACACAACAGGATGAGTTAAATATTGAATAGGCAGGCTTTAAAAAAAAAATTTAACCAAATGAGTAATTTATTTAAAAATGTTTATACTAAGTAATTGATTTGGCTGAATTTTAAATAAACTATGCACACACACTCTGTCCCTCTCTCTTTCCATAGCTTGTCCTTTCCCTATTTCCTCTATTTCTGTCTCTGTCTCTATACATAGTTAAATTGTTTTAAAATTATTTAGATTCTGTGAGGCTATAATATAAATAAAACTTCATAATTGTAGAAAATTAAATAGTTGTTATGATTCCCAACATCTATAATTAAATTTTGCCTTATTAAATAAAATATCATTACAACTGTCCCAGACCATCTATTCTAACTAAGCATGATGAGACAAAAATCCATTTGTGTTTTAATGTGTTACTTTCTTTCTTTTTTTTTTTTTTTTTGTCAATATTAAAATTATGTTTCCTGAAGATTATGGTCATCTTAGCCAATTTTTAACAATATATTTTAGAGAGTTCTTTAGGGCTTAAGCTTTACTAGTCTTCTAACTTAAACATGTTGGTGTGTGTGTGTATTCATTCCTTCGAGTTGAAATAATTTCCTTTTTTTTGGTGCCCTTTAATTTTTATGGGGATAAAGTGAAACATTTTCTCCAAAATTGTGGTTTTTAGCAATTTATATCCCTTGTCCATTAGCACATTCCTGCTCCAGTGATATTTTAGACTGCTCAGTGTTATTTGATAGCTATTTTTATGTTCATATATTTGAATTAAGTGTTTATTTATATTTATTAACTATGAACTAGCTAGAGGGAAAAACAAAAACCTATTGTTCAGATCTTATAAGGAAAGAGAAAAAGTTATAAAACTATATTAAGTACTGCAAGCACTTCCAATTTTTCTTAATTTGTAAAGCTCTGTAGGTAAGAATTAAATATTTGAAAATAAAAGAACAGGTAAGGGAATTAATTTTTTTATTCATAGTTATGCTGAGTGAGTAGTGTCAGTTTACAACAAAACTTATACTTTCATATCCTCAAAAAATAAAAATAAAATAATTACAATAGTGAAATATTCTAACGCACACAAAAAGATCCACCTCTGAGTTGATGGGTACCTCAATTAGTGTGATTTGATTAAACCATATTGTATGCCTATATCAAGCCATCACTAATATCCTGAGACATATACACATATTTGTATCCCTGATAATTAACAATTAAAGAAACAGATTAGGTTCCACATATATGGATTAATTTCTAGGTTTTCCATTCTGGTTCATTGTTCCACATGTCAGTTTTTATGCCAGTAAAAAGTTGCTTCAGTCACTACAGACTTATAGTTTATTTTGAGGTCTAGTAGTGTGACACCTCCAGCTGTGTTCTCTTTGCTCAGGGTAGCTTTGGCTATTTAGGGTCCTTTGGGATTCCATATAAAATCTAGGATTCTTTATCCTGTGAGAAAATAAAAGTTAACATTTCTTAATGGTACAAAGGATATTACATTTTGGTATTTGACAGAGATTGATTTTACTCTGTAGATCACTTCTGATATTATGGACATTTTAGCAGTATTAATTATCACAAACCATGAGCCTGGGATGTCTTTCCTTTTGTTTGTATCCTCTTGAATTTCTTTCCTCAGAGTTTCTTAGTTTTCCATACCCAGGTTTTACACTTTCTTTTTTCTCCATTCTGTAAGATGTCAACTCTCATTTTACTTGTCAGATATGCCTTTTATTATGTTGAGGTGCTTATTTGCAATTGATTTGCTTGTTTTGAGCCATATTTGCATTCCGGGGATGAATCCTACTTGATAATGTGTACTATCTTTTTGGTGTGTTGTTGAATTGAAAAAAATTATCTTTTTGGTGTGTTGTTGAATTCAGTTTGCTAGTACTTTGTTGAGAACTTTTCTATTTTTGTCAGGAATATTGGCCTGTAGTTTGTGTGTGTACCTTTATCTTGTTTTAGTATCAGGTTTATTAATAAGTTTGAAAAAAATTCCCTCACCTTTGATGTTTTGGAATAGTTTGAGAAGGACTGGCATTAATTTTTCTTTAGAAGTTTAGTAGAATTCAACAGTAAAACAACCCCATTCTGGATTTTCTTTGTTGGGAGACATTTTATTACTGATTACTTTTCTTCATTATGCCATTTTACTACTGTCAAAGTTAACAACTATTTTTGCTTTAAAAAAATATCAAATAATGTTTGAGGAAATAAAATTTTGCCTAGTTTTCTCTAGCACTGAATTTTTTAATATGTGTATTATCTTATATTGTACATTTCTAGCATTTTTCTATTGTCAATAATACATTTTAAAAAGTATACACAGTAGCACATGTAGCTGTAATCTCTTCACTTCTACTGCTGTATATTACCATTTCATAAGCATCTATCTTTTTAAAAAAAATTTTCTGTAAATGGGCATATCTGATGTCAAAAGACATTCTTGTAGTTGTTACTATTCAGATGTCTTAGAATATTATGGACATGGTACCCTTGTGTATCTATCTTGGAGTAGATTGTTATACAAGTTACAAAATGTTAAGATTGTCCTGAATTATTTTCTGTAATGATTATATAAACTTACACTATCTTACTGGTAATATATAAATTATGTTATTGATGTCTAATCTTTCCAGGTGGATGCCTGTAAAATTTTTTCTCATTGAAAACTTGATGTATGCATTTTCCAATAAGTAATACGATTATCTGTATCTTTTATGTTCTTATTTGTCATTAGTGTTTCTCTCCCGTGAAGCACTTATTAAATTTCCCTTATATTCACTGAGACTGTCTTTTTCTTGTTGGAATTTGTTTTTCATTAATTCTTCATTGACTTCATGGATTGCAATATCTTCTCCCAATTTTTACTGTCTTTTTCTTTCTTAATGTATTTATTATTGAACTAAAGTTTTTAGTTACATACAAGTAGATTGCAATTTTTTATTTATTGCTTGTACTATCTGTCATAATTTAGTTGTACATTCTAACCTCAAGGTCAGAATAATGTTTTTTTTTGTTGTTGTTGTTGTTTTTGAGATGGAGCCTCAAGCTATACCCCTGGGTAGAGTGCCATGGCATCACAGCTCATAGCAACCTCCAACTCCTGGGCTCAAGCCAGTCTCCTGCCTCTGCCTCCCAAGTAGCTGGGACCACAGGCGCCCGCCACAACGCCCGACCATTTTTTGGTTGCAGCCGTCGTTGTTGTTTGACGGGCC
>CAUYQV010134504.1:0-26682 GCA_963574575.1 Galagoides demidoff | reverse complement strand
AGATCTCCACTCTTAAAGTACTTTGTTTTCCATGAAGTTACTCTTTAAGAAAGTCCCTCCGGACTCAGCACCTGCAGCTCAACAGCCAGGGCATCAGCTAGGTACACCAGAGCTGGCAGGTTTGAACCCAGCCTGGGCCTGTCAGACAACAATGACAACTATAGCAAAAAAAAAAAAAAAGAAGAAGAAGAAGAAGCAGCAGCCAGGTGTTGTGGTGAGCACCTGTAGTCCCAGTTATGGGGGAGGCTGAGGCAGGAGGTTGAGGTTGCTATGAACTAGGCTGATACCAGTGCTCTAGCCTGGGACAACAGCCTGAGACTGCCTCAAAAATAAGGCAGGCAGGCAGGCAGGCTGGCTTGTGCTGTTGGTCTTTATTCTGAGAGAAATGAGAGATAACTGAAGGGTTTTGAACTGTGTGAGTGATTGGGGAGTGACATTATCAGATTTGGATTTTGACGAGAGAACTGTAGAAATGCATTTCAGGGGGTGGCGCCTGTGGCTCAAAGGAGTAGGGCGCCAGCCCCATATACCGGAAGTGGTGGGTTCAAACCCAGCCCGGGCCAAAAACCGCAAAATAGTAATAATAATAAACTATGGTATTAAAAAAAAATAGAAAATAAATGCATTTCAGGAGGCCAAAGAGAGAGGCAGTTAGACTGAACAGAAGGCTGGTGAACTGGACCAGGGAGGAGCCACCATGAATGGGACAGTGGAGATGGGAACACAGGGAGGAGGAGGATTCCAGGGTTACTGGGGAGGGAAATGTAACAGAATGGGGGGTGGACTGGGGGAGAAAGGGAAGGTTTCAGTGATAAACCTGACGATTTGGTTTGCAAGAAAGGAAAGATGGTGATCTGACTGATGGAACTGTGAGAAATTAGGAGGCAAGCAGGGATACGTCTGCTGGAGGAACACACAGGGTGTAGCTGCTCCATTGGCTGCAAGTAACAGAAAGCACGAGTTAGAATGTGAGACTGTGTTGTGTATGTACCAAGGCCAGAGGTTAAAGGTTCCAGAGTTTGTGCAGACTCCTCCTACCCTTCAGCTCCATCATGTTTAGGAAGCTTTTTACCCCTGTGTTTGTTGTCTCGTGATCGAAAGCTGTGCACCGCAGCTTCAAACATCATGTGGTCGTGCCAGCATTCCAAGGAAGAAGGGGACAGAGGGAAAAGACTTTCCCTCCAGAGGCTCTGGCCTTTATCTGGGAAGCAAAATCTTCTCCAGAAACTCCCTGACAAATGTTCGTTCCCTTACCTCTCATTGGCCAGAACTGGTCATCCCTGGGTACAAAGGAAACTAAGAATATTTGCAATCAGCATTTGATGACAGGGAAAAAGTAATTGTCATTGGTAGTTTAGATTGAACATAATTCATTCTCTGGGCTGAGGAAGGAGCCTTGACTCCTAAAATCAAAGGATTTCCACCTGCTTCCTGTATCAAGCAGGGATCTCTTGGCAGAGGTAACGGGGCTGGGAAGGCCGGCGGGTTGCCGTGAGCTGGGTGTCCGTGGGTGCGCTATCATGTGTGCAGCCCACATCCATGCTTCTTTCTGGAATGATCCCTGTTCTCACACTCAAACCAAGTGGTTTAGGAATAGCTGATCTCATCCCCCACACTGAGGAGTTGGCATATGACCCAGGTAGGGTTGCCAGATAAAACACAGGGTGAATACTTGGGAATCCTAATCCAAAAAATGTATTCATTGTATATCTGAAATTCAAATGTAACTCAACGTCCTCTATTCTTATGTGCTAAATCTGACAACTCAAGATCCAGGCCTACCAATAGGGCACTAGGATGGTTTGGAAAAGGTCTTGACTCCTAAGACTGCCCGAGAAGAGTCACCCTTCAGACATTTGCTAGAGATCTCTTATTCTACGGGGGTTGCAAAGCCAGATCAGCTGCAGGGATGGGCCTGAGACCCAAATCTGGCCCATCACCATACTCTTTCCCCCAGTTACAATGATTTGACTAATAGCTGGGCATCTAAGCCACGCCAAGTCAAGGAGACTCAAGCAAAGGGTTGATGGCAAAATTACTGAGAAGCAGAGGTCTCTGTGCATGAGCATTGCTGAGCTTGAGAAATATGAGCCTGAAGCTGCTAATATCAGTCAGGCCTAAAGTCACCCTACACCTGGTCTTTTCAGTTAACTGAGCCAATAACTTTCCCTTATGGCTTAAACCACTTGGACTGGGGTTCTGTCACTTGCCACCAAGATACTCCTGCTTAGGGAAGATCCTGCATTCAATTTTGGACATGCCTCATGGTGGAGATATCGAGTAGGCTGCTGCAGATATGAGTTTGAACGAGAAATTTAAATTGGTAGGCTCGGCGCCTGTGGCTCAAGTGGCTAAGGTGCCAGCCACATACACCTAAGGTAGCGGGTTCGAATCCAGCCCGGACCCGCCAAACAACAATGACGGCTGCAACCAAAAAAAAATAGCCGGGCGTTGTGGCGCGTGCCTGTGGTCCCAGCTACTTGGGAGGCTGGGGCAGGAGACTCGCTTGAGCCCAGGAGTTGGAGGTTGCTGTGAGCTGTGAAGCCATGGCACTCTACCCAGGGGGATAGCTTGAGGCTCTGTCTCAAAAAAAAAAAAAAAAGAAAAATCCAAATTGTTAAGTGTGTTGAAAACCATCTAATTATGAGACTTTGGAAGCTTGAAAGAGTTAGAAATTTTCCAGGCAAGCTTCTTTCTTGTATATTTCAAACCTTGTTTCATCTCCTCCATTAATCACATACTTCTGGCCTAGGGTGCCACAGACAACATTCATGTTCAGAATTCACCTCTGACCTTGCACTTTTTGGTCATGCTGCCAGTTGAGTCAGTTAAATGAGAGGTAATTTTTCTGGAAGCTCTTCCTGCTGGCAATAGCTTAGCAATACATGAAAGTAACTAAGAATGAAACAGATTTATTTCACAAAACTAAAAATAAATCTGCTGCCAACTTGATATCCCTTTATCCAGATAACAAAAATGCTCATAGACACTTTATTGTCACCTGACACAAAGGGCTGTACAATGGAGGTGACATCAGATTGGAGACAGACAGCAACATTAACCACCAGTGGTTAAAACATTTTACTTTTACAAAACATATGACCCAGAAAATACATTGCCAGGGCCCTGCCCGAGGCCTTGTAAAGACCTGTTCAGGGAGGGGTCCCATCAGTCCTCATGGCAAAGACTCACGCTGTTGTGTCTTCCACTGGACACCCACAATCTTGCTTGTAAAAACAGAACTCCCTTCATCCACATGGTGCTCTTTCTTATTTGATGTGATTCTAGGGGGAGCTGCCACCTTCTTCCAGATTCACCTCTTTGTGACCCTCCTTTTTCACTTTTGATGGCTTATGGGTGTCAATCAGAGTAACCCTGTGATGTGGTCAGAGTTGAATGTCTCAGGATTAGTCGTCTGACTCCAGGTGGGAAAATTAGAACTAAAAATTAGAAGTAATATCAGTCCTTTGAAGGGCAAAGCTGTGAGATGCCAGCAAATATCATTTATCATCACCAGGATTTACTGAATACTCAATAGTCTTTGCCATATGTTATGAGATAGGTACTCACGTTATCCACATTTTACAGAGGAGAATACCAAGGCTTAGGAAGATTAATAGACCTGGTAACAGTCCAGAGCTAATAAATAGGAAGTTTGCAATTTTTTAACCTGGGCAGATTGACTCAAGGGCACCGATGCTACCCACTACTCTACACTATTTCATTTGATGCCAGGCTGTGAGAGGAAGCCAGTCTGAGAGAGTGAAGCCTACATTCAATCAGATGCATCTTCCTGGGCTGTGGTCCTGGGAACTTACAAAAAGAATAATTTGCATTATTTCTTTTATAGTCAAAAGAGCTCAACGCAAGATGATCACACAGAATCTCTTCTCGCACTCTGTGTGCAATGGGGTAGGGGAAAAGGAGGTACAAGCCCGTTCTGAGATCCTGAGAGCCCAAACTCTACCTTCTTCCCCAACTCTCCTTCATTTAGCACATCTGATTACAAAACGCTAATTCTCACTTTGCTTGGTGATCTGTGGACCTACCTTTGTACCTAAGCCCCTCTCTATCACACATTCATGGATCCATGAATGAACAAATTACTATAGCAGGGGCCCACAGTTTTCATTTTAAATGCAGAAAAATAGCTCAGGCAGAGATAATGTTCTGTCAAAGGCACAACCGGATGAGAACCGCTCGCCTCGCTAATGACACAGGTGGAAGGCGGCAGGCTCCTGTGTGGCTCCTAAGGTCCATGCTGCTTTGGGCTGCAGTCTGGCCATCTCTGTAGAGAACGTGGTAGCCAGCTGGTAGGAAGAAGACACAGCCCATTTTTCTGATGTCTCTTGGAAGTGTGGCATTCTTGCCTGCCAAGTAATAAAATGTATTTGTTTTCTTACTAACAGCTGGCTTTACCCTTGTCCAAGTGGAGAGTTTATATTGGCTTCATAAGTTTGGCACATAGGCTGTCAGGTATATGAAAAACCAGATTTGTTCCACATCCCAGATTTGTGCAAACTCCTCCAAATATCCACCCGTGGTCTATAACTCCAAATTTTTGGCACAATCTACCATATAACTTGTCGAGCCACAGAGAATGGAGCTGGGTGTGGAACACATGGCAGGAAGGACTGGGATAATGCCAGCCGAAATGAGTTCAAGGGACAGGCAGAAGGGATCATCACTTATGGGGACATTATAAGGTGGCACAGTGATTAAAATCAATGTCTCCAGCTCAGCTCTCTAGGTTCAAATCCTATCTTTACTCCTTACTAACCAGAAGACCTTAGCCAGTTTAATCAACCTCTCTGTGATTTAATTAACTTCCTTGTGAAATAGAAGTGTTAGCTATAGATCCTGATAGGCTTGTTGTGAGAAGTAAATGAGTTTTCATACATGTGAATGACCAAGAACAATGATCCTCTTATGATCTAGGACCCGCTGTGTCACTGTGCAATGCACTGGCTCGCTGAACCTTCAGCACTCCCCAAGAAGTGCTTTTTGAAGTCCTATCGATCAGAAACCAGAGACTTGGGGAAAGAGGTGCCCTTGCCCTCCGTCTCATAAACAGATCTCCTAAACCTCCATCAGTCACTCGGGTTCCTTCTAAGCTATAGCTGCCCAGCTCATGTAGCTGCACAGAAATTCTATGATGAGCTATCCAATAGCTTTGATGGAGGCTCTGAGATAAAACAGATGCTAGATATCAAAGTGGGTGTTGAGACAGCTTCTTGCTCTCCCTGAGGGAACATGAGGGTGAGGCATGGGTTTGGGGACGGTGTTCAAAAGGAATGTTTCTTTGGCAAGATCCAGCTGTGGGATAAGTACTACCCCCTGGAAGTCAAGAAATATCTCCCCCTGCACATCTATTAAAGGGCTTCAAGGAAGTGACTCAGAGTGTACCAGTGGTCTCCTGCAGGTTGGAAGGAGGTAATGTGGAGGACTGGTATCCCATGAACGAGAGTTGAGGTGGCTGACAGTTGCCCTGAGCCCAGGGAGAGGGGCTGCACTCAGGGTTCATCAGCATGCAGGAACTGTGTTTCCCATGAACTACATGATGACCCTGTAGTGAAAGAGCCAGGGTGAGCACATGCCCAATCCTGACCTAGAGAGGCAATGGATCTCTGCAAAGACAGCGTTGTGGAGTTGACTGCCAACAACCCATGGGACGGGGGAAGATGCAAGTGCTCTGGTCCAGAGGATAGGAGCTAAAGGGCTCTTCACACTGGGATAGGATGGGACTCTCAAGCCTCCACAGAAGTGCCTTCTGGGAGGAAGAATCAGCTTTAGGCTCTGAGAGCATAAAGCCACCTGACCACAGTGCTGAGTGGGAATGGAAGGAACTATTTCAAAGGTCTAGCTTGTTAAGGGAAAGAGAAACTGAGCCAGAATGGTGCAGCACCCCAGGACTGGTTAACAGTGAGAGCTGTTACCCATCAGACTGAAAGGGCAGAGAGGAAGCAGCCTCCAGGCCCTGCCAGAGCAGCTGGAAGAAAGGGCTACTGCCCCAGCACCATAGGGATGGGCCAGCCCACAGCAGTATGGCAGGGAGAACTCCTGTTGGAAACTCCCACTGCAGGGACCAGCTGGATGCATGAGGACCAAGCACCTACTGATGGCCCTTGCAGGTCACCAAGAAAGATATGTGGAGAGAGGATCTGGGGAGCCAGTGGAAGATTCTGGCACACATGGTGTCTGGGGCCTAGAGCTCCCAGGCCTGTCAAGCTTCCTCCTTTAATCTATTCAAATTTTTGAAGTTCCTGGAATGAAAATAAAACTCCAGAGGGCCGAGATTTGGAGTGTCTTATGGACATTGTAGGCCCAGCACCAGGAACAGGGTCTGCCATAGAAGGCATGCAGTTGCCATTCGTTAAATGAAGGACTACATGAGCCACCTTTAGCTGAATGAATGAATGTCCTCACTCTCTCCCAGCTCTAGCCTTGCCCCCAGGCAAGTGTGGGGAGGAGAACTGTTGTCTGAGAACTGAATCCATACCCAGCTCTGTGCTTATTTAAACCTCTCAACAGCCAAACTGGGCAGAAATTATTCCAATTTTCAGTTGAGGAAGTGGAAACTCTGAAGGTTGATAACTGGTTGAGGACATGTGGCTAGTAATTTGTAGAGCTGGACTTTGTGAGAAGGGGCCTAGACCCCTCCATCCATTCACAGCACTGCTCCTCCAAGCCTCTCAATGACAGCTCCAGCAACCCCCCACACCTGGCGGGGATTTGGTTTAGGTGAGTTGGTGGGGGTGGGGCGCTGTGGGCAGGGGCTCTGGGGACACTTCCCGTCTCTCCTCCTGTCCCCTCCTCTGCTCTTCTGCACAGATCTGTCTCAGGGGATAGTGACACACTTTTGTCAGAGCCTGTTGTATGCCAGGGACGGTAGCAGGCACAAGTGTATGCATCTATCACTTTATTTGAACTCAAAACACCCTTGCAGCCAGATGGTTGTTCTTCCCATTTTATGCTGGAAAATCTAGAGCAGTGATTTTTCAACTAGTGTGTGGTGAGAGGATCTTAGGATCTCATCTCGAAAATTTTTAAAGATCATAAATTATTTTCAAAAGAAGTTCAAAACACAGTCAGTATATTCTTATTTTGACTCTTTTTTATCAACACAATTTATGTGTGCTGCAATTTGTTCAAGTGTGCTGTGAGATTTTAAAAATTTTAAAAAGTTTGAAAAACACTGGTCCAGAGGTTCTGAGCAACCAAGTGACTTGTCTAGGGATGTATAGCCAGTGTACCCAGGATGCAAACCCAGGCTTGCTGGACCTCAGAGCCTGTGCTTCCTTCTGCCCCAGGTCTTACTTCTGCCCATTGGAATTTCCCTGAGAGCCGCAAGCCTCAGCTGGTCTTTTTGTACACCCAGTATCCCTTTTTCTTCTGGAAACAGAAGTCAGTTCCCAGTCTCTGAGGTTAAGAAGGAACCAATCCCCTTCCTGGCCCCAGGGTAAGGGGCACACAAACTGAACCTGTCTCATCAGAGTACAGCATTCGCCTCTTCTCCTACACACCTGCCACAGTGTTTGACTCCAGATCTCTCAAATCTAAAGCATCAGGGGAGTTGTGTGGTGGAAGCCTCCCAGACGATGACTTCATGGGAGCCCCTTGATCTAACCACACCTGATATCGGTATGCTTATGATATTCTGTGCAAGAACCAACAAATTCCTTTCTTTGCTAAATCCAATGTTCAATGTATTTCTCTGTTTTTTTTTAAAAATCTAAATTCATAGCTTCATTCCTAAAAATAGTGATATCTCCAATCCTGAGATTGGACCTGGAAACTTTTCAAAATGCCACAGAGACAGAATGAAGAGATGCCAAGAAAATAAAGCCAAGTGTCCAGAACGACATCTTCAGCGTCAGGACTATGAAGTACCTGGTTTGGGACTCCTGGTTTCCATTCATCTGACTCAATGCAGCAGCTTCTCTGTATCATTGACTACATACAGGCCTCTGTGTAGCATGCTCCGAGGTAGAATGGGAGCTATGATGAGGAATAAGTATAGCCCCCTCCCCAGTGGCTCTCTCTAGGCTGGAGGATAGTTCTATGTGGATTTGGGCCACAAGAGGGAAGGGAAGATTGGAGAGCAGGACGGGGAGGGCAGGGAACAGAGGGGAAAGAGACATTTTTCAGGGCAAAAGGTGGGAAAAATTATTTGTGCCAGGCCTGACTCGTTCTCAGGTGCTGCTAGGCCCTATGAACAGCCCAGGCCCTCTCATTCCTGGTCTTTATGGAGATGCCAAGATCAACACTTCCTTGTTTTGATCTCAGCAGAATTTATTGCTGAGGTATGAGTCAAGAAGCCTCATTCCCTCTGCACAAGACAAGGCGCCTGGAAGGCTCAGCTTTGTGTGTAACCTCTAACCACAAGGGGAAGCATCAGCCCTGGGCACAGGAGGAGAGTCTGTGGACGCTGGACACTATGGGGCCAGGTCCTCCCCCTCCTGGGGAGCTTTGTATATGCCCCTCTTTCAGCTAATGCACATCTCCCCCTCCAGCTGCACCCCACCCATTAGTCCCTATTTCTGGGATGCATGATTTTATGTCTAACAAAAAGAAAAAAATGCTGCCCCTTAAGTATAGCACGGCATCATTTGTAGAACGCACCCTAAATTTCAGAGATGTTATAATATAGGGAAAAGAGACACTTAGAATGGATAAAATTTGGGCAAGTAACACCCACTTAGCTGTCTGGCTCCAGCTTAGACATCAGGTCCTCTGAGAAGCCTTCCCTGCCCCCTACCTCTTTATGGGGGGGGGGCTCTATGTGCTACCACCATTCCTTGTGCTAATGTAGTATTTGGGCTCTGGAGTTGGAACAAGCTGGGTTTACATCTGCATCTACCTCTTAATAACTCTATGACCTTGACCAAGTTGTTTAAAGCCTCTGTGACTCAGTTTCCTCATTTCTAATATGCAGATAAGTAATACTGCTGAAATAAAGCATGTCAGCTGCCTCAAATAGCATTCTGTCAGACGAGGTTACTGGTCTGTGTCTCCCAGGAGAAAGAGAGTGACCATGTTTGTCTTTTCACAATTTTATTCCAGTGCTTAGAACAGTGCCTGTCACATAAAAGACACTTAATGGACAATCATACAGAAGCTACAGGTTCCTGGTGAGCAGTTGTGCCAGGTGCCACGTGGTCCTTGTGACAACTTAATGAGATGGATACTACAGTTGTCCTCATCTTACAGAGAGAGAAGCTGGCACACAGAGAGGTTAAAGAATCCACCAGAGGATTTGAATTTCTGGTAACACTGGGATTTGAATCTGGGCGATTTGATGCTGGAGCCTAAGCTCCCAGTAGCCACCGTGTTTTCCAGCTGCAGGCTGATCCCATTGCTTCCCACCTCTTCCCATCCTTGCTACATTGGCCTCACCCCAGGTTGTTCCCCTTGTCAGCTAGCTCTGATCATGTGTTTTTTCTGCTTCAAGACCACCGATGATTCTAAAACCTTTGTCTTGGCATTCAAGGTCCTCTGTGACATGGTCTGGCCCATCTTCCTGATTCTCCTTCCACTCCCTAGAGGCCCTCAGCACTTTCTCCCTATCTCCTGGGATACTGGGGGACTCACTCACCCTGGGTCCTGCAAGACTGTGAGAGTCCCATGGGCACACCCACCCGTGATACTTCTCTTCCCCTCTGACGTCCTCAATGCCCAGCATGCTGCCTTCCACATAGTAGGTGTTTGGTAAATGTTTATTGGATGGAATTGGTTTGACACAGTGCCTGAGAGAAATCCACTGAACCACCAGGCATCATCCAATTTCTTTTCCTTCACAAAAGGAGAGCTTTTCCTAGGAGGAAGGAACACAAACACCTAGCTCCATTTGTGTCCTCAGCCATTTGAGATTTTCTGCTAGGGGCTCACACAAAGACGCCACATTAGAATTGCATTCAGCAATTTTCATCCATTAAATTTTCTTTCATGTAGGATGTATAGACTCTTTCTTAAAGTACCTGAGACATGGTAATCAAGTTCGCAGCACATTAAATCTTAGGACTTACAAAGCTTCACTAAGAAATAAATTGAGGAACCCCTCTCCCTCTGGAAGGAAACTAGTTCTGTCTTCCTCATTGTTAGATATTACAGGGTTTTACCATGTCAGTCATGAAAGATGAAACTGAGATGAGGGAGTTGTAGCAGAAAGGGGGAGTTGTAGCAGAAATTATAATATAACCAGGGATTTGAGAAATACCTGGAATATGCCCCACTCCGTGAGCTTCCTAAAGGAGATATAACACAAGCTACAGTGCCAGATGGGAAGGAAAGTACTTATTTTTAGATTCCCGCGTCCTAACATTAATCACAGGAACAATCATGTACTTATTCTGTACCAGGCACTGTGCTAAGTGCTTTATGTCCATTATCTCATTTGAAACTACAAGCACCCTAGGAGGTAGATGCTTCCATTACCCCCATTTCAGAGAATAAAAAGAGAATTAGGTTATACAAACTGGACCAAGGTCATATAACTTGTTCTCTTACCCAAACTGGCATATTAGTGTATTAGTCTGAGTTGCATTGCTATAGAAGAATACCCTAGGCTGTGTAATTAATATAGAAAAGAGTTTTATTTGGCTCATGGCTTGGCAGGCTGTATAAACTTGGCAACAGCATCTGCTTCTGGTGAGGGCTTCAGGGAGCTTCCAATCAAGGTGGAAGGCAAATGGGAAAAAGGCATGGGAGAAGGAGCAAGATGAGGAGGAGGAGGTGGTACCAAGCTCCTTTAAACAACCAGTTTTTACATAAACTAATGTAGAGAGAACTCACTGATTACCCCGGGGAGGGGGACACCAAGCCATTCATGAGGTATCTGCCCAAATGACCAAAACACCTCCCCCAAGGCCTCATCTTCAATACTGGGGATCAAATTTCAACATGAGGTTTGGAGATGACAAACATATCAATTAGTCAGAGTAACTAATACTCCCTGCAGTAATAAGTAAAATCTGAATTCTTATTGGTCAAACACAATAAATTTTATTTCTTACATCAATATTCACAGTGGTTATTCCTGCTTGAAAAGTCTTCTATGTTGTCATTCTAGACTCCAGGTGCCTTTCATCTTGTGGCTTTGTTGTGGCTTTTCCCTCTTCTTAGTCTCAGTGGTTCCCTCCATTCAGCGGAAGGAAGGGAAAGAAGAAGGTCTGTGTAGGAGGAGGACTTGATGAGGCAGCCTTGGAGGAGGCAGCCATGCAGTGGTGTGCTGGTAAGATGTTAGCAACCAGCTTTGCTAAGGAAAATCTGATCTGCAGCATTTGCCAATTCTCCTGCTGTAAATGCTCCACCGTGTTTAATTTCAAACTAACAACAATTTCACAATCAGCTTACAAAAATCCTAAAATTTTAACAGTCAGATCTTGAAGCCAGCAGGAGCCATCCATGTGCCGTTGGCTAAATGCAGCCACAAGGTCACACCTCGCTACAAATGAGGCTAAGGAAGAGTCACTTGGGGGTATGACCAGGAGGAAAAAGAAATGGGTGTGGTGACATCTGGAAGAGTGGACTGGCCCTAATCCCTAAACTTGTTAGCTCCAGCAGCTTCAAGTCAAAAGCCAATACTGCAGACCTCTTGGAGGTGAGTGACTAACCAGAGACAGGCCAATACCCAAGAAAGAATTCATTTGTCCAAGCTGGCCTGGTTATCCAGGACAGTGCCTCAGTTCATCTGCACAATGGGAATAAGAGAGAGGTGCCAGAGAGGAAGTAAAGAAGTAGACATGAGCCAACTGACCACCCTTTCCTGGAAGGGTAAAAAAAACTATAAGTCACATTTTTGTGCTGATTTATCTCCTCAGTGTCTCCAGCTAAAATCATGTTTTGGAAACTGAACAATCCAAGTTGTCAAGGTGCCAGGAAGAGACAAAATGTGAGTGCTTTACTTATCTGGGGGCTTCCAGCCACTAGGACCCCCAAACCATAGAGCAGCATGAAGAGCTAGCATGGATCCAAGGCCACTGGGGGGCATAGACTTCCTGCAAATTTAATACCATTTTGGTCTGAGTTCTCCTGAGGAAAGAATCTGGAACAATGACTTGGGTGTAGATGTTCCTTTGGGGTGTGGTCCCAGACAGCAGGAGTGGGGAGAAAGATAGAATGAGATAGGGGGAAAGAAAATACCAGTAAAGAAGGTGTTATAGAGCTATTTACCAGGGTGGAAAATGAAAGCTCAATCTCATTGATAATTTTCTAAACTGTGCCTCTAGATACTTCTGGAGGATAGGAGACTGGGGCATGTGTCCACTGATTCCTGTCTCCCATTTTTTTGTGGGGGGAGTTGCTGTGTGACTATTAACTTCTTGCATTTCCAACATGTCTGGCTTGTGAACTGAATGAGCTCCCACAGCTTCAGAGACAAAGAAGTGGGGAGCCAAGACAGACACTTGAGATAGGGCATGGTTAGCATGCATGAGTATGAGTAACGCCCTCTGAACTGAGAGGATATGGCATAGGGAATGAAATGCAGCTGTTGAAATAAAATCCACAAAAGCTCCTCTGTTATTTCAATAGGAAGGAGGCTATTATGGTGCCTCAGAGTTACGAAATCTTCTACGACCACTTGCCAATGACAGGAGGACCAGAATTGAAGTTTGGCTAAAAGGGGGCAGGAGGTAGGTGGATATTCCCATCAGAGTTCATGGGAAGCCCTTTGCTTAAAACATCATCTTCTCTTTGCATATGTTCACTCTTATCTTAGCAGAGGTTTGTGGAGCTTTATTATGCACCAGGCCCTGCCAAGGCACTGGAGGTACAGCAGTATGAGAGCATGTCAGTGGGTCTTCTGGGAAGTTGGTGCTGAGACCAAGTTAAGAATTTAAAATGTTTATTGGAGTAGTGATTGAAGAAGGATAAAGAAGAATGAAGCAAGAGTGGACATGAAGAGCCTCACACCAAGGCAGAAACCTGATGAAATCATTAGGGTGCCCGAGAGAAGAATGCCCTTTGAAATAGTTCCATGCTGGGCAGCAATGGCAAGACCTGAGCACCCTGGCTATACTTATGATTAGCTGGGAAGAGCATGCTCTTGATCCTCAATGGGTGCTGTGAGCTAACTGTACTCCTTCCATCTGAATGGCATATTTTATTTTGAAGGGAGATGCAAATAGTATCCCTCCATGGCTGACATAGCCACCACCATGATGTTCTGGGTCATGCTCTATTTCTTAGAGCTGGGTCTAAGGTCCTGGAGAGAATAAGGACTACACTTTAGTTTGTTTACTATCTCCCACACTATCGAATTCTGTAGTGGCTAGTCTTGAATTGGGTACTCACAACTCACTCAACACACATTTACTGGGCATATACCGCATGATAGGTACTGTGCTGGGCACTGGGATTGGATAAAAAGATCACACACATGTTAACCCTGCCTTCAAGGTGCTCTCAGCCTACAATCCTAGTGAATATATATTTAAATCATAATAATAAGAGGTAAAGAGAGGATGAGAATGATGATAGTGATGATAGTAATGGTCATGATGATGATGGTGGTAATGATGATGATGATGGTTATAGTGGTGTGAATGACTGTGATAGAGAATAACAGACCATTTTAAAGTGTCAGAGGAGGGAGATATTACCTTTCATTCCAAATACTATGAAATTGATTTTTAAAGGCCAGATTGTTCTTAACGTGTGAAGATGGGACACAAGGTATCCCTTGGTGAAAAGAACAACACAAGCAAATGCTTATAAATGGAATGGGCAGAATTACACAAAGAACAGAGAAATTTAGTTCTCTAGAGCCTTGAGTGGAGTGAAGAAATGGTACAAAGTAAGCAAAGTTGGAGCCAGATGTCAGCAAGCATTGAATGCTACCTCAATGAATGGAGCCTGGGCTCAACTCAGTTGGAAAGGAGGAGCTATTTATTAATTTTCAGCAGGACAATGTCTTGGTCTGAACTGTGTTCTAGGAATATAACCCTAGCTAGACTATGTGGAACAGATTGAAGTGATAGAAATTAGCCGCAGGGAGGTAAACCAGTTCAGGACTCAAGTGAGATGAGGATCACTGGGATGTAGAGAGTACCAGAGAAACAAGAATGGAAAACATTGAGGGAAGTGTGAGAAACACAAAGAGGCATGTTGACTGACACTCTGATAATCTGCTAGAAAGCCCTCTACACAGTCTAAATAATAATATCATGCAAAGCCCCATGTTTAATGTTATACATTTTAACCTAAAGAGAAGAAAGAGAAGGAACATTATTCATTGTTGAATATGTGTGCAGCAATTTATTTATATCATCTTATCTAAAATTTGCGGCAGCCAAAAAGGTTAGGTATGATAAGCCTCATGTTAACATAAGGCCATTGAGGCACATAGAGAGTAAGTCATTTGCAAAATTTCATAGCTAGTGAGTGGCAGAGCTGGGACCTGAACCAGGATTGTGACATCAAAACTTTGGACATTGGATTAATATTGCTAAAGAATTCCATAAATTGCTCACTGTGATGAAAGGTGAGGACAGATTGACCTCATAGGGTTAGGGTTACACATGCATTCTAGGAAACAACCCAGTATCTCAGTGGCTATGGATTAAATATTTATGTCCCCCCCCCCAACAAATACGCTAATCCTCAATACAGTGGCATTGAAAGGTGTGACCTTTGGGAAATAATTATGTTTAGATAAGGTCCTAAGGATGGGACACTCATGAGGACTTAGTACCCTTATAAAAGAGACCCCAGAAGTGAAAGCCTCTTTCACCATGTGAGGACACATCAAGATGTTACCATCTATGACAAACAGGCCCTCATCAAACACCACATCTGCTAGCAACTTAATCTTGGGCTTATAGAACTCCAGAACTGTGAGAAATAAATGTTAGCTGTTTAAGGCACCCAGTCTATGGTTTTTGTTTGTTTGTTTGCTTGCTTTTGGTTATAGAAGACTAAAGTAAGGCATGGGTGCATGTATGTCTTGCATCACTTTTTGCCATTTTCAGGCACTCAAAATTCCAGCTGATGCTCCCTACTGTACCCATAGAACATTCACCTCTGTATCCCATGGAATTTCTTATAGACCCTCAGGGAACACACCCCCAACACTGAAGGCAGCTTCTTCTGAGACTGTAGGATCTATTGACGCATCAATTCATTCATCCAACATGTATAGAGTACTACTATGTGCCAGGCACCATGTCAGGCTAGAGGATCTAGAGATAATTGTGACATGGTCTCTGGACATGGGGAGAAGCTAATTCGTAGTCTATTTGGGTAGACAGAAATGTAACTATCTTATGACACAAGATGCTTCACTCTGCCAAGAATACTTGGTACTTCATGGAGCCTTTCTAGAAGAGATGGCACTGAAAGAATGAGTAGTATTTGGTCATAGAATTAAAGGTGGAAGATGTTCTAGGCACATGAAACATCAACTGTAGAGGAACTGAGGAGGGAAAGAGAATGAAGTTGTCCCCAGCTCCAGAGCAGAGTGTTGCCTCCTATGCTAGGACACATACTCTCATCTCTTTCTGCCACTATTGGTAATATTGGATGTTTTAGGCTTTTAAATTCCAGGCTCACATGATTTGTCCCAGAGTTAATATTTTGTGCTATAAGTGAGCTGTCTTCAGTTGGTTAGATGACATCAATATTTATCAATGTGACATCACCTTGACAGCCAGCCTTAACGTCTAAAATATTAAAGATGGATGACATGGGCCCCTATCTATCCTCTAAAATATTTAACTGCCAAAAGTGAAGCAGACTTGCAAAGAATAGGTGGCAGCCCTCAGCTCAAATTGACTCTATTCTGAGTCAAAGCACTCTTAAAACCAGCTCTTTTGTTAGAAATCAAATATTGATATAAAGGGTGAATAATTCATTGATGAGTCTGAGTGCCTATGAAGCTCAGTAGAAATCTCTAAGAGGAGAGTGTGGTGCAGCAGTGACTCCATAGACCCCGCCATTCTTCTCACCAAGTTCAAAGTGAGAAGTGCTGGCTCAGAGGACAGGCTCTGGAAGTAGGCTGTGGGTTTTCACGCCGATCTCTCACTGACTCATCCTGCTGGGTGTCTTTTACTTGCACTTCTAGATCACTCTCCACCCTCCCACTCTGCTCTTCCTGAACTCTGGGCTGCAGCAACAGGCACCTGGACCTCTGGCTTCTAATTGGGTTCAACCATTGGAGACCCCCAGCAGAGACTTCAGGAATGAAGAAGAAGCAGGCTGAGGAATTTTCTCCCCCAGCTCCCCTTACCCTGGTGGGTTACTGTGGGTTCAACCAGGGACATCTCTCAGGTAGACTCTCCACATGGTGCTCTCTCTGGGCTCCGGGAACCACTCCTTCCTCTCACTTCTTCACACTTACTGCTGGTTTTAGCTTCCTGAGTTACTCGCCCCAGGATACTGTACCATCACTTGTTGTTTGCCCTAAAACCTGCCCATTCATTTGTATTGAGTTTAAACTTCTAAAATTTCCATTTTTTAAGGTCAAAAATGATTAAATATTGGCAATTTCATATCTTTCAACCTACCGTATATCTTATCAAACTTTCTTTCATTGTTTTCTATCATAACCTTCATGGTACAGAAGGTGTGTGGCCTTGGGCCAATTACTTAACCACTATTCACCTCAGTTTTTTCATCTATAAGATGGAGTGATAATGATAGAACCTACTTCAGAAAGTTGTTCTAAGGATCAAATACACAAGAAGGGCATGTAAAGGAATGTCTGACAAGTGATATGTGCTAGGTAGATATTGAGGGAGGGGACATTTGAGATAGAAAATTAAGGGGAATTTGTTCATGACTTGAAGATCAATTGACTGGGCAGGAAGAAGATCAGATCTTCTGTAGTTCACAATGGAGAAAAATGGAAATAATTTACATTCATGTAGTTCTCCAATGCTTAGAAAATTTATTCATGTGTTATATTTTAGCCACTTAATTAAAAATCTATTTGACACTCACTGTATGGCTGTCAGTCCCCACAGAAATATAACAGAGTCCACTGGGAACCCTGACTCCCCTCATTGCCATCTCCTGGGTAGAGCACAGACAAGAAGGTTGAAAATGCTTTGCAGAGTCCTAAGAAGTGCAATGATGAGAGGAGTCAAAGTGATACAGAGCCCAGGGAGGACAGAGCTCAGATTTAGGGAGTTATAAGATGACTTCTCACAGAAGGAAATGTTTTCTCTCTAACTTGAAAGAGTAGGAATCATCCAGGCAAAGGGGCTAGTAGATAAAGGGAATAATATTCCCAAGAGAGGGAAAAGCATGTAAGGAAGACAAGAATTCAGAAAGTATAGAACAGTGGTTCACAACCTTCCTAATGCCGTATTGCATTTTCTTTGTTAAAAAGAGGTCATGACCCACAGGTTGAGAACTGCTGGTATAAAATATATAGGGGAGTAAAAATAGTTGAGGCGGGGGAGCACCTGTAGCTCAAAGGAGTAGGGCACTGGCCCCATATGCCGGAGGTGGTGGGTTCAAACCCAGCCCTGGCCAAAAATTGCGGGAAAAAAAAAATAGTTGAGTGTGACTGGAGTATCTTCCCGATTCTTATAGTCATCTCTAGCACACAGTAGGTGCTCAACAGTTAATGAAGGAATATGAGTTATAGCTACATTTCTAATAGGCACACACAGGAGGAGAATGTTCTCCATGTGAAGTACCTTGTCTCCCCATGTGTTTGTTGGACCTTGTTACTTACCTCATGGAAGGACAGCTTCCTGTACCTGCTGAGTAGCTCCCTTCCTACAATCTCACTCACTCATCTGCCTTTATCAGAGTTCAGAAACAAAGATGCAAGATTCTTGGAGCTCAAAAAGCAAAAGAAAAAAGACAGCAAAAGGTTAAAGGTTAAGCCTTTAAGGAGGACCCTTTAAAAGTAACTCACTTGGGAGCGGTGCCCGTGGCTCAAAGGGGTAGGGCACTGGCCCCATATACTGGAAGTGGTGGGTTCAAACCCAGCCCCCAGCCAAAAAGAAAAAAAAAAAAGAAAGAAATTCACTCGCTCCTCCATTCAGTGATTCATTTGTTCAGCCATTCATTCACTCATTCAACAGATACTAGTTGAGTGCCTGCTCTATATGGTGGTATCTGGTCAGTGCTACACCAATAAACTGTATAAGGGCTACATCCATGATGATGATCTCAGATGAGCAGCCAGACTTTATGGGTATAGACAGCAGAAGGAGAACCAGTGTAGACTCCTGTCTTTGGCTCAGTCAGTTAAGGGCAGGTTCCTGTGGGAGTGGTTAGTGTTCAGAGGGAAGTGGTGAAACCTATAACTAGCTTCTCCAGGAAATTCAAAGCATCATGATCCAGTATAAGAAGCAAGGAATTTGAAATAAAAATATCCAATTTAATACTGACATCCCTACTTACTAACGGTGCAACTGAGAATAAATAAGGTTCAGTTTTCTCATCTGTAAAATTGGAATAACCATACCTCCCTTGCAGGAGAGCTCTGAGAATTAAATAAGATCAGGTATGCAAAGCGTATGGCATGTACAAGAAGTCACTGAATAAATGGTAGTGTTTACTGTTTCACTTGCCTTAAACTAAACCCCCTTCTTCCCCTGTTGGTGGCTAAAAGGAGCTCTCCGTGGTGCTGATCCGTTTTGTGACAATTCAGGGGCACTGTCCGTTTAAGAAAAAAAAAGCTCTGTCAAGAAGGAAAGCCACATCTACAACTAGATTAAATACACATGTGTCCCCTAGACGATATTTCATCAGTGATTTTCCCCATTACTCATTGCCAACATGATGGTAGTATATCCAACCTGCAATAAGGAAACTTTGGGAAAATACCAGTTATAAGAATACTAGTCTTGAAAACCCATCACTGTGATCAGGATCAACACAGTGAGAATAATAATAGAAAAGAATAAGAACAACAAAATTACACCAGTAAGATTAATATTGAACAGCAAGAGGAAAAATGCTATGGTGGTTAAAAATCCCTTTTTCAGAAGCAGGACACTTGATTTTAAATCCTACCTATGTAGACTATGGGCACATTACTCAAATTCTCTGCATTTCCTGATCCATAAACAGAATCAAAATAGTACCTACTTCATACAGTTGTTGCAATTATTAAGTCAATTAATATGCAAAAGGTATTCAGAGTGGTATCTGGCACATAAAAAACACTCAATAAACATTGGCAGTTATCACAGTAGAAAGAACATTTTAGCAAAATTTTTAAGCACACTTAGTGGGACATTTTACATACATTATTAGTAAGCAAACCAACAACATGTAGTGACCAATGACTAATATAAATTGCACTTACTACATGGCAGATACTGTATACTTTGTACATATACCATCCCAATTAGTGTTATGGAATATATTCTCTTTTATCCCCATTTCTGTCATCTTAAAAATCACAAGATCCATACAATTGAAGAAGGAAGAGCTTTATTTCTTTCAAAAGGTTGCAGCCTGCAGTCTGGCTTCCCCATAAGGTGAGAAGCATTGCATCTGACAGAGACTGAAGGAGGAAGGGTGAGATAGGAATTTATGCTGAACAGCTCATATAAGTATACATATTTAACAGGTTGCAGGAGGAGGTATGAATATTCACAAATGAGGGTGTGCACATGCATAGTAAGAAAACAGGCATGTTAAATATGTCCCGTGTTCACTTTGAAGTGGAGACTTAACATTTAAATGTATTAAAATTAAGATGCATACCTGTGCACATCCTCTGTAAACCAGCCAGAACCAGTCCATGGTCTGTGATCTCTTCTCAGAAAGAAAGGCTGATCAATTTGTTGTGTCTATAACAAGATGTATGACCAAATTTATATGACCCTCTATAACAACAATTTCTTAAAATAATTCTCTCTCTGAACTAACTACTTGACCTTTTGAGTTGTTTCTTAGAAATGGTGGATTTTCTGCAAGACAAAGGAGCCGAGATTCTGAAGATCCCTGGGCAGACTTTCTTATGCCGTGATTCGTGATTCACCATCCCCCACAATCTGCCCCCTTGCAGGTAGTCCCCTGTTAGTTGCACCACAACTTGCCCTAAGGCATACGCCCCTCCTTTTAAAGCCTGCAAACTCCATTAGTTACTCAGAGAGACCTATTTGAGACTGCTTGCAATCCTTGTTTGGTGGGGTTTCTTTTGCTTCACACCTTGGAATAATCTTTCTTCCTTGGATCCAGAATCTTTCATATGGTACCTCGTGACTCAGATGGGTTTGGTGGTGCTCTGCCTCAATCCTGGGGCATCCAGGAGAAAGCGGGTAGTTGTATGATCCCTGAAGACTCATCAAAACCACTGAAGATGAAGAGAGCCCGGAGGTGCTGAGACAGAAGGGACTACCCCTGTGCAGCAGAGAATCAACAGGTGGGAGGAATTAAACTCTTTGAACTTCTGATATGTAGTTAGATTAGGAAACCTGGTTTACTTTCCCTGCAGGGATAGAACTAGTTTTTCCCTCCCCCTTTCTAAATACACCATTGGTAGGGGGCTGTCTGTTAGCAAGCCCCTACCTTTTACCCATCCTCTCTCTCTATCCAATCCTCCCAGGGACTTAGGATTCTTTCAACCTTAGCTTTTGGCATTTTTGCATTTTGCATATGCACCTTTGTTAAAAGGCAAGAAAAGCCTTCTGAAAAGTCCAAAGAGAGGCTGCATTTTCTTGGTCATACTGATAGAATCAGGTGTACCTGCTCAAATAGATCCACTCAGCCCAGGCTGGGTCAGGTTCATGACCCACTCAGGAAGGATCAGACTCATGTCCCTCCCAGGAATGCCACCAATTGCTGCCCTCCCTGACCCTCCCTATCCGCCATAACCCAGGTGTAGAATTTCTTTCTTGATTTCATGCCACCTGGTGGAAATAAAGACCACATTATTTCTATAGAACGGGAATTCCGTTTTCCTTTGTTATGCATCTTGGAATAATCTTTCTTCCTTGGATCCAGAACCTTTCATATGGTACCTCGTGACTCAGATGGGGAGAAACCCCTTTGCAAGGCTGAAAATATACCCCACCAAACCTAACCAAATGGACCCTTAATCCTGTAAGACAAAGAGAAACAGTACACTCTCTGACCTTGCCTTATATTCAGCCATTTAATATTGAGGTGAACCCTTATCTAAAAACTTTCTCTGCACTTCTTTCCTCTTCCTGCTCCTACTCTACCTCCTTCTCTCCCCACCCTGTCTCACCCCAGGCTTGCCCCTCTGGTACCCTACTGTGGGCCCAGGCCCCTCCAGCTGGTTAAGGTCACATACAGAGGCCAAGGCCTCTTTTGACCAAAGTTGGATGTGGAAAGCCCAAGTAATCTGACACCAACCTCGCCAGCCCTACTGTGGGGCTGGATCATTTTTGGTCGTTTAATGAACCAGGTTCACTCATCTAGAATCTTCCCAGAGGTCTAGATCACTTTTCAGCTGACAGCCACATGCAGAGAGGCCAAGTCCTCTCTGGCTGTAGTTTCAGTTATTTTTGTTCCTCCTTTTCCCTCTTGGAAATTCTCTTTATGTCTTACCTTTAATCTCACTTATTTTCTACCTTCAGTTTTTGCTCTGGGCACCACTCAGTCACGAATTCACCTCTAAGGTATCTTCTAACTCACCTGTACCCTTTACATCTCCACCCTGACCTCAAACCTAAACGTCTCATTTTTTCTGCGTGACCTGCATACAAACTTAATAGTGGCTTACATTGGCCTAAACATGGCACCTTTGATCTCTCAATTCTCACTGATCTCAGTAATTACTGTAACAAATTGGGCAAATGGTCAGAGATTCCCTACATCCAGACGTTTTTCTTTCTCCGAAATATTCCTTCTCTACTTGCATCTTGCAAACCCTCTCAGTTCTCCTGCATGTGTAACACCAGCTTCTCCAGACCCATCAGAATTTCCATTGTCTATTCCTACCCTGGCAAACAGTTCTTCCCCTTCTGCCCTTCCACAGCCCCTCCTGTTCCTCTCCAACTCCCCTCCTACAATCCCTCCATTTTCTCTCCTCAATCTATAACCTCCCATCATTCACCCATTCTCATGGCAATCCAACCCCCACATCCATATCCTTCCCTTAAACAATACCCCATCCCTCCCCCTCCACCTCACTTGGTAGAAAAACAACAGAATTCCCCCAGGGCCTGCAGAGCCCCTAATGAGATCTCATTGATCTCTCCTTCAAGATGTGGCAACACCTCTCAGGTTCAAAGAATGGAATCACAGACCATGTGGATAAGACAGAGTTTATTGATAGGGAGAAAGATGGATAAGCATGATAAGCAAAAGAGGGGGAACAGAATCCTCAGCAGCGGGGGAGGGGGAATCCAAGTAGGAACCCCCTGAGTCTTCAGTCTAGGGGGTTTAAATGCTATTCTGCAGGGGGGGAGGGATGGGGGCGGTTGGGGAAGTATGCCTCAATTGGCCAGAGGTCTTCAAGCAGAAAATGATCCTAAAATTAGCACAAGAAGGCAGCCCTTGCAGTTTTTGCCTCAGGCAAGGAAGTAAGATGTGACTCCCTACTCCAGGACGAACTACCCAGAACCTTTCAAACCTTGTCAGAGCCCAAAGGGTGTGGAAAGGGTGGTCTGTTTTTGCCTAGAGATGGGGCTCTGATTTCTGAGCTCATCTAGGCTTAGAGAATGAAGGGGTTCCTGTGAACCCTGAGGGGGGAACCCTGTTTTCACCACCTACTTGGAAGGCTGAGGCAGGAGGATCATTTGAATCCAGGCATGTGAGGCTGCAGTGAGCTATGAAGATGATGTCACTGCACTCTAGCCTCAGCAATAGAGTGAAACCCTGTCTTAAAATTAATATTAATAAATTAATTAAAAATCCACTTGTAGCTGCTGCTACTGGGAGTGTATGTTCAGGGAAACTTGAATCTATGCTTCCAAGTTGCCATTCTCACAGGTAAACTGTCTACTTGTGAGAGAGGAGGCCAAGGCCCTATATGGGGCAGTTATTTACCCGTATCTAGAATGCCAAAAACTGGGAATATACCTCAAAAGTTCAGAACTCAAAGGGTCCATCTACCATTACAGAGTTAAGGGAAAGTTTGTTAAACTATATTCGCCTGCTAAAACCTGTGATTGCTAAGTCACAGGTAATCTTGAAATAAGGTATCCGCACTCAGCAGAAGACCCAAGGTCAGTTACTCACTTGGCACTTAGGAAGAAAAAAAGGATCCTCTTTACTTTTTAAAACAGCAGCCATTGTTCTTTCTTAATTGGCACTGCCCTATCTGGCTAAACTTCCTGGAACCTTGAAACTAACTAACGCTTGCTTCCCCTTCTGTAAATCTGCACATGCTTTAACACCTCCAGTGAGGGGAAATGTGGTAATTCCTTTGTCTGTCTACTTGTAAGTCCAATAAAAGGACAGGGACGGAGCTGATGGGGAGCTCGGCCATTTTGGATTCTGGTCTGCCGTGGCTCCACTAGCTGAAATAAAACCCCTTCCCCCTTCTTTCCCCAGTGTTCAGGTGATTCTTTCTCTCCACTGGGCCTAGATTCCTGCTACATGTATATTAATTTTGCTCTAGCTTCTTCCTTTTTAGGTTGATGCAAGAATGATCAGAAGCTTCTTGTTCCCTTCCTATTCCAGGTTCTGTTTGCTACAGGTGTAAGAACTCCACCCCGTCAGGCCCAGTGGACTTCTGACATTGGAAACAGCCCCACGAGTTTGAAGAAAAATGGAGGTGCAAAGCCAGATGCCCCATCTTATAAACTGCTGGGCATCCAAAAAGGATTAAGAATCGCCTATACCTCTTTTGTTTCCTAGAATCACCTAGATTCCACTGGGCACCTAACACTTCCCATTCAAAGCCTCCTTTTTATTCCTGGAAGCCACCTGACTCTTGGGCTAGCTGTGCACTGCTCACTTTGTACATGCACTAAATTATTTCTCATCTCTGAGCCTCCCTTTCTTCTCTACAAATAGTAACTATGATTGTTGCCTGGGTTCCTTCTGAAGTTGATAATGATAAGAGAGGATACCCAGGAAAAGTTAGAGGTGAAGAGAATGATATTGTGGGGATCACGCCTATGATTTATCCTATTAGGGTACATGTGAATTTCTCTAAAGGTCGAATATAAATATCTTAATGCAACAATTATCAGAAAGACATGATGGCTATGTTAGCCAGTTGGATGAGAGTTTTTCAAACTATATATGGAAGCAACACACTGTATCCTATGATAGAATTAATGTACACAATTATGATCTAATAAAAAATATATAAAAAAATAAAAAATAAAATAAAATAAAATAAAAAAGAAAGAACAAAAGGCTTCTCACAGGAGACCACGGACACTCCTGCAGAGTCCTCCCCATGGTGACTCAGCTCTTAGGAATTTGTAGAAACTTAACTTCCTGGGACTTTGAAACTAACACTGGCTTCCACTTCTGTAAAAGCCTATGCCCGTCTTCTCCTGCTTGATTCAAATTGACCAATGAGAAGGGTACCCATGGACAAGGAACCCTTGGCTGGAGATAAAAGAGGAAGGACACAGCCAGTCAGGGAGCTCAGTCATTTTTGGACTTTAGTCTGCTGTGGCTCTGCTGGTTGAAATAAAGCCCTTCCTCTTTTAAACATGGATGGTCAGGTATTTCTTTCTCTTCATTGAACCTCATTTTCCTACAACAGTGAGAGGCAAAGGGGACTTGGGATGCGTTTGGCAAACTTTATAATGCTCTTCTAGGTAGCGTATCTTTGCCTTTCTCTCCTCTATCACTAAGAAGGAAGGGCTATCAAAAGGTCCATGTAAGCATATGCTGAGCCCTGGTTTGTACTTTCTCTGGATGCCACTAACAAGCAGCCCCCAGAATCCAAAAGCACTTCAACTTGGTCAGTACAAAGAGAGGAAACCAAGTGGCAGCAGCAGAGCTGGTTGACCACAGTTAAATTACCAAAGTTTAATTTTATAGAATCCACTTAAATTTATAAGCAGAAAGAACACATCTAAGTTTGTAAGCAGATAGAACACACCTGAAAGGGAGGCATGGATCTTTCTTGTGAATGAAGAAGATCTTCAAACTTCGAAGAAGTTCTTACAAACTTTCCCCCCAATTTCTAGCTTTGCTTCACGTACTTCTAATGTTTATGCATTTTTAAGTTGTGTTTATGCATTTCTTTCACCTAGGGTTTTGATCAAGCTGACTCCATAGTATTCTTAATTAACTTCTCTTTTGGAAAGTCTCCAAGATATTAATTAATAGGGCATTGATCAATCCTGGAATGCTGGCAAACTTCTTCTTTAAGAAGTTCTCATTGATCAATCCCTCTGCGGGGGTTTCAGGAGTTGAATAGTGCCTGAATTTCAAAACTTCCAAACCACAGTCTTGGCTAGCTCTGCTTTTGTAGTAGCCCAGGATAGTCTATCCTCCCTACCCTGTTCATGTCTAAGCTAAGAAACTGTTTGCTGCCTGAGCACAATAGCTCATGCCCATAATCCTAGTACTCTAAGGGGCTGAGGTGGGTGGATTGCTTGAGCTCACAAGTTTGAGACCAACTTGAGCGAAAGCAAGACCCCATCTCTACTAAAAATAGAAAAACTGAGGAAATAGAAAAATTTGAACCCAAGAGCTGGAGGTTGCTGTGAGCTATGACACCATGGCACTCTACCCAGGACAATAGCTGGAGACTCTATCTCAAAAAAAAAGAAAAGAAAAGGCAAAGAAACTGTTTTCTTCTGTCTCAGCAATTGTCTCTGGTAGGTGGGTCAGAACACTCAAGACCAAAGTGTAACAAAGGCAGCAATGTTTATGTTGGCACTAGGGTGTAAGTGGGCTAAGATTTAAACCCTGTTAGCGGATTTAGGGAGAGAGGCAGGTCTTTCATAGCTGGCTGAGGGGCAGCTAGTATCTGTGGAGGACCACAAAACTGTTGTTCTTATAAAGTCTGTGATTGGGCTGATGCAAGGATGTGACAAATCTGCAGGACATCTCTCATATCTGAGTTATAATCACCTGTAACAGAGTCTCACAGAATGGCTTTTCAGTTCTAGATGGAATCAGCTTGGCCAACCTAACAGTCTGCTTTTCTTTTCTCTCTTACCTTGTTCCCTACTTATCCCTAACATTAAAATCCCAAAATAAGGGAAGATTTTTCCCCCAACTCGGATGCCACTTGTTGAAAAACATGTTGCTCCCCGGTTGGTTTTCTCTAGTCACACTCTCTCGTGGTTTTTACCCTTCCAAATAAGAGGCTAGTGCAAGGGTGTAGTCTTCAAAATTTAGATGTTCAAATCATCCATTGAGAGTTTGAAAGAAAATGTAAATTCCTATCTTTTAAGATTAAACTTTGTGTATGATTACCATATGTTGATGCCTAAGTGTTGCTGCACTAGTAAATGTTTAGTAACATCTACATGTATAACTCACAGCGAGGCTGCATAATGTGGTGGTTAACAGCAGGGGCTGCCTGAGTGCTAACCTAAGGTGACCAGATGTCCCGCTTTTGGCGGGACAGTCCTGATTTTTAACAATTTGTCCTGTGTCCCGCAGCATTTTTAAAAAGTCCCAATTTTTGGAAAGAATGCAAGACAAGCTAGGGTGGGTGAGGGTAATGGGAAGGGAACATATGGTTTTCAGCTGCTGAAAAGGTTAATGTAACTCCATTTGGGAATGAAGAGGTTAATGTAACTTCATTTGGAAATGAAAAGGCTAATGTAAACTCCCTACTCCCCTCCTGGGCAAGGTCACCCAGGTGGAATCAGTATCAGA
>CAUYQV010134502.1:0-25037 GCA_963574575.1 Galagoides demidoff | reverse complement strand
TTGAAAGTTACACTGGCCAGTCCTACTATAGATAAGCATATGTAAAGAAGATAAAGTATTAAGAGAAAGAATTTTACTATAAATGAATAAATATAGTTTGAATATTCTTTCAAGTCTACCAAAGAAACATGAATTCACTAATAGAAAACTACCTTGCACCTTTCAAAACATTTATGCTTGACCCCACCTTGACCTCACCTTGTCATATGAAGCAATTAGAAATGTTTCAATTGTTCCAAATGAAACAATTTGGAAACTAATTACAATCTGATAATGTGAAAAAGAATAATATTTATATGGAATTCCAATTAACTAAGAACTCTAACTTATAATCTCCTTTTTTGTATCTTGTAGTTACTCTGATCACATCAGAAAGAAATAGCTCAGAGAGGTTAAGTGACTCACCTGAGGTAACTCTGTTTATTTTCATTTGATGCAAAATCAGGACTCAAACCCAGGTCCATGTATCCATTACCTCCATGTTCATTTCAATATGCAGTTCATTTTTTCAGTGGGAAATTATTCATTTAGGGAACATGATAGGCTAATTTACAGAAAAAATAGATTTTGGTGTTCCTGCTTTGTGAAAGTTAGTACTGGGTCCAGGAAAAGAAAGTCATAAAAGATAAAATATGAAAGAAAGGATGGATAAAAGAAGGAAGAAGGGAAGAGAACAATTTAGACAACAGATGGTGCTTTTTAAATAGCAGGTGAAGGTCTCATGCTTCCCACTCGACTTCGCTGAGTGAAGGAGGGGCCGGGAGCAGACCCCTTCTAGGCAATTCTCACTTCACGTATGTCAAGTGAATCGAAAAACCGATGCTTTTCATCCATAGGCCAATAATGAAAACTGTGAGTGCTATTTTCTTTGATGGTGCTATTTTGTAGAGATGAGAGAAGGTGATTGGTGGAACTAAAACTTAATTGAAATAGTTCTAGAAGTACCTTTCTACCAAGCAGAGTGCTGTAGAATGATGCTCAGAGAGCTCCTGAGAGACGCTTGGCCGGATGCCTGGGAGGGTGTTCCCAGTGCCATATCCAACTGGGTGACTCCCCTATTCTTTTATAGCCCTGAAATTATACCTATATAGGCAAATCCAGTCATTTTTCCACATACACCCAAAAACAAACAAGCAAAAACACCTTTTCTTTCTGAGAAAAATAAGAGAAATGGAGCTAAATATGAAGCACTTAGGGACCGTGGAGCAGGACTTGACGGGGGATCAGGGAGCCCTGCATGGCTTCCCTCTGTGTTCTAAGAGACCTTACATTAAACTGGAACTGAAACGGAGGAGCCGACCCAAGGGAAATAACTCACACTGGGAGAACGGATCAGACAGGACCTCTTGGTCTCTTGGACAATGATTTTCTCAGCTTCGATCTCCTTGTTTACGTAAGGAAGACATGGAACTAGATACCCCTTACCAGTGATTCCAATTTAAAAAAATAGCTGGACTTTATGACATCATCATTCCTTTGGATTTTTGTGCAATGACAACCTTCCGTGAAAGCTGTGCATTTATTTCAATTTAGTATCTACTTACATCTTCAGTACTGTATGCCTATTGAAGTAAAGATAAGTAGCACTGATATTATATCCTTCTTTTCAAGATAATCACAAAAGGAATAGGCCATGACAAGACAGCATGTTCATTACAGAGTCTTCTATTTATCATCCTATTTCTGGTATGAGTGCATCCCTCCCCTGCCCCCCGCCAGAGTACAATGACAAGAAAATGATTAATGAGTGAGCCTCACATTACTGTCAGCAGGAGTCCAGCCCATGCATGGGGAAGGCCTAACTGATTGAAGGGTAATGGTGGTAGCACTAGTTATAACAGGTCAGAGAAGCCTTGTTCCTGGGCATTCTGCCCAGTCTAAAGGGTCGTTCACACATTTCAGTGTGTGGTTTGCTTTGCTAATTGGTAAGCAAACCTTATGGCTCAGAATCCTAGCACAGGACTCCTGGGCAAGTTACAGAGAAAGGCTGGAAAGAATTACACGTGCTCCTCATTACTGAAATCTTTTGTGATAACAGTTGCAATAGAGATTTTTACCTAATGGGTAATAAACAACCACTACCACATTCAATATGGGCACTGATCTCATTGATCATAAGCTCCAGAGTAGAGAGTCACTTGAATTGGAATTGGAACTACTGAATAGTTCTATACTTTGGCTTTGCTGAGTATTTCTGCTCTTCTCCTTCTCTCCTTTTTGTCTCTTTATTACAGATAAGAAGATATTGTGTCGTTAGGGGAATTAGGGAAGTAGTGAAGGGATTATGAGAAAAAAGCATCCCACTAGCTGACTAAGGCACTGTAACAGAACTTATTATATACAGTTGTGTGCAACCCAAAATAGATTGAACTACAGCCCCAATGGAGAAGTGGACAGGTCAATCTGTGCAAAGGCAGTGTGAGTGGAAGAGGAGGGGTTTCAGTAATTGACAACTGGGACGTGGCCATTGGACAGCTTGAGATGAAGATGCTGCCTTGCAACAGCCAGCATGTGGCCACCCTCTGGGTTTTGGGCCTTGTTAGCTACTTGGACATATAGATAATAACCCTGTCCTCAGCAGTAACTTAAAGTATGAAAGAGATGACTTGTATCCATTAACACACACACATGCACATACACGTCAATATTAATAACAGGAGATGTTGTGGGATGTAAAAGTGGTTCGGGCTGGATAAACCAAGATGAAACCAAATGATGCCATTTAAAACAAAACAAATGGAACCCAGAAAAAAATATGTTACTGGCTTACCATCACGTGAGTACGTTACCACATAGATCAGCAAAATTACAGATGCTTCTTTTGAAACTGATCTTTAAATAGTATCTCTCAGCCTTATTTCATCTTTTAAGGAGAAAGTATAAAGAGAATTTTATTGTTTTTGTAATCTAAAAATTTACATGCTGTGTTTAACAACTTTAGGGGAAAATAGTTGTCCTATTTATAACAGATAACTAGAAGTGGCAACTTTATAAGAGGTTAGGAATTTTGCAGTATCCTGAAAAATCAAATTTTCTAATGTAAAGTTGAACTGAGCCAAGGACAAAATAATGAAATTAAATAAAGCCAGTAAGATAACAAATTTTAAAAGTTGATTTAAGGTTGAGAATAACAATGAGTTTGGCTATTTAGTTTTAAAACTTTCAACTCATTATATAGTAAGATACTAGGATTAGTTAATATACTTGAGAAGGCAATACATTTTAGGCTTATTTATTTGTGTTTTATGTCCTGTGTTATAGCACTAAAAAAGCCAAATCAAAACACAACACAAAATAGGCAAATTATAAAATGTCGTACACACAGAGGAGTTTGGAAAAAGTTTGCTTTGTTTTTCTTTCCAATGTGTGAAGCAGGGTTACTGATAACCAATCCCAGGGGGGGATTCTCATTGTGTAAAGGACGGCAAAGATTATCACTATGCCAACTACCAAGAATAGAAGTTTGAATCCTTCCGCCCACCACATGCTGGCTGAAATTTTAGAAATTGCCCGAGTCTGGAGCAATACAGTCTCGACCCATTGCAAGCTAGTCTCTTAAGCCTCAAGACAGCTACCTCGGAGGATGGAGTCTTGACTGTGCATGACCCACTGTATCAGAGTTGAGGGACCCCCAGA
The DNA here is from genome assembly GCA_963574575.1 of Galagoides demidoff. Lineage (NCBI taxonomy): Eukaryota > Metazoa > Chordata > Mammalia > Primates > Galagidae > Galagoides > Galagoides demidoff. The sequence continues at coordinate 21,401 of CAUYQV010134502.1, read as the reverse complement.
GGCAGCCCACCCCAGCTTATATACCCCAGGGACAACAAGACTTGTTGGGTAAAGCTTTGAAGGACATCCTTTTTCCAGAGTGGTCGGGGAGAAAAAAGCTCAGGCTTTGCCTGTACCAACTCAAGATGGTACATTTCCTAGGAAGGGCAGGAACAGGACTTGGGCCCTCCAGGCTTCCTCTCTATCACAGGACTGCGCATTCCCAGCACACCATTCAGCGTAAACTAAGAAATTGTAAAGTCCTAATTCAGGTTAAGCACACACAAGTCAATATTTATAAATATGAGAGAAAATTTATTTAGCCCATAACCTCCCCATCTTCACTATTAATGTATCTCAAGTAAAAACTGTGTTTTCACCTTACTTGCTTGTTGAAACCCTAGCAGAAAACTGCATCTAATAAATTTGCAGTTATGTGCTCCATCAGTAGGACTAACCCACCCAGTATATCCCCCAATGGAGACAACTCTGCACCCAGCCAGTAGATCTGAAATGTTTTCCCAGAGCAGGACTTTGGAAACCTTTCCCCTCTGAGGTTTATTTAACTTCAGCCTTCCTGCAACACTCTGAAGCATGCAGATCTCTTTTCCTTGAATCAAATTATCTTTAAGGCACAATGTTCATAATTTGTTCTCTGAAGGGGGATTCATTCAACTCTCACTATTTGTCCAGCTCAATGTTTTCCTCCAGTCCAGAGTTCCTATTCTTTCTTTGATAAGCTTCAGATATAAACTATCCATTTTGGTCACTTTGCTTAGGGTTTTATTATATTCCACATTCTATCCAATACTGCTTTATTGAGTTTCTGTACCTTAGGCCTATCAGCCAAATGTGTATCCCCTCTGCTATTAATGCAGTTGTGAACAGAATAGTCTCTTGAGGAGGTGTCCAAATCTGTCTCCACCACTTACAGTTGTGGGCTTTGGAAAAATTTCTCCATGCTCTAGATTCCTCATTGCTATCCAAGTGTATATTCTTTATACACTTTATATAAGTGTATATTTCTTTATATACTTCATTAGAACTCATCCATTTCTTACCCATAGGTACTAAAAGATACACACAAGAATGTTCACGCATTTCATCCACATCCGGAAAACATGCTTAGAAATTTAAGATGGGCGAATATTTAGCATGTTTTCTGCTATTTCCTCCCACAATCCCAAATGTCCATGGTCGAATCAATCTCCCCATCTTTCCTGCTGAGTCCAGGCTTAGCTGAACATTTTTTTCAACCCAGCCCTGCAGGCAAACACCACCAATCAATGAGAATCTTGAAAAGACACTTTTCTACCTTGCTAGCCTCAGGGCAGTTAGGGAAATTGGGACAGAGTGTATTTGGCAGTTTATTTAAAGTGGGTTTAAATAAACATTTTCAAAGGCTTATTTCCTCCTTCATTTTTGTATCATTTCATCCTAAAAGACAGGATAATTTTGCTAATACTTTTTAGTTGTACTTTTTTTTAGCGTTTTAAATAAACTGAAGATGATTTTAGGATGTCAAAGTATGTTCCTGTCTCCTAATGTTTTTTAACTTCTTGTCAAAATGCTCACATTTATTTTGCTTTCATAATTCCTATTGATTCATAATGTAGCTAATTTTTACCCATCATTCAATTATTTTATGACATTTGCCTTTTAGATTGACACTACCTTTCTCTAAATTCCTTTTGCCTCTTTTGTGCATAGCAATCAATGAAAAGCAAAGGTACAATAGGATATGGAACTGGGTTATGCTAACAGCCCGTGGATGTACATGATTTCCAAAATGAGAGGGGGAAATTGCCAAATCTGCAATTTTCTTCTTCCACAATGTTGATACTTTATCCTGAGCCACAGAATATATTGTGGTTTTTTTTCTAGCAAGTAAGTTTAGAAGGAAAGGCACTGGGTCCCTGAACAATAATTTTAAATTACTATGGCAAAAGGACAAGAAAAAAATATGGCTCCATATACACAGTGACCCTTTTTGATGTTTCCTGTGGCTGATGGCCTACACTTCTTCTTCCTTTTTTTTTATTTAGGAGACCCTGGTTAATAAGAGATTACTATAGAAACTGTATAGGTGGCCGATTGTCAATTTAGTTAAAAGATACTTTCCTGAAGAAGGAAAGGAAATCTGTACACCTGAGATTGACTTTGTCACCATGGCAACATCCCTCAAAGATTTTCTTTCAATTAAAAGAAGCAAATTTAATGCTTGGGAGACAGACTGGATTAAACTGAAGCCCTTGGAGGCAGAGGCCTTCTATCTGTCATCCCCACGGTAATTCACAATCTGTTTCCAGGATGATGGAGACCCAAGCCCTGACTGGACAAACTAAGGCAGCCAGTAAGGATGCCAGTTACAGAGACCTTTCCTTTGAGATGCCCGTCTTCGCTTTGGGAACTTGCACTATATTTCTCAAAGCTGCTTCTTTTTAAAGTTGCATAGAGTATTTGACAATGAAGGTCACATACTTGGAGAAGTTCTCTCGTACTTTTAGAAACAGGATACAGGAGGAAGGAAAGCAGACCTGATTTCCAGGAAATATTGAGCAAGATTCTCAGTATTGCAGAACTTGAGGGTTCTGGAAATGAAAGCTCTTCCATCCACTTCAAGATAGGACAATATTCGAAATGTTTGTACTTAGACAGCCACATGAGTAGGTTTGATCACACTTAATTTTAATTATGTTGTGCTCCTCTACAAGTATAATGTGAGTTTTGACTGCTGAGAAACTAGAAGAGACAGCGTTTTACAAATGCTGAAAGTGAGTCATGTAAATGTTAATCATTATTCCAAAACACAACAGAGCCCAGCCATAACCCAGGGTTCTGGCTGTCAGACTCATGCCCTACTTACTGGGGTCCCTAGTGTCATATCTCTCACAATCTTCTCTCTCCCTCTCCATCTTTCTCCCCCACCTCCACAAGAGGCAGGTTGCCATCACGGCCAGGAACATGGATGGGCCTTGGGAGGAAAACGCCTGGCTCTTTCACTCTCTCACAGGGGGACTAAAGACATGGTCTTTGATATTCTGTTGCTGCATGTTCCTCATCTATCTGAAGGGGCTAACACCAGCACTTATTCTACAGGGTTGCTGTTGAAGACTAAATAGGTCATTACCTAAATAGCCTGGCTCAAGGGAGGGTCCACAATACCTGCTAGATATCGTTGTCTATCTTTGTAGCTTCCTCTGTGAAGAATTCCTTGTTTTTTCTCCCACCTTTTTTTTTTTTTTTTTGATCCACAATAATTATCCCCTCTCCCACCTGTTTGCTCCCCAGTTTTGACTAGGCATCTGTCTTTCTGAACATCCCCCCTGCAGATCTTTATAATAACCCTTGGTCTGTAATGGTCTGTTGGCCTGCTGATGTACAGACAGCTTTGGATAGAGAGGTTATAGGAGGAGGTCACCTGCAGCCATGAAGAGCTGGTGTTGGGAAGGACAGGGTTGGAGACAACTGTGGCTGTCTAGTCAGGGCCAGTGCTAGGAGAATGGCATTTTCTTATGCAAATGTTAGATTTTCACCTTGTGAAAATGTCTGCCTACATATAAAATTGAGTCATTGACACTTTTTCTTCCAGATTCTCACCAATCAAAACATCACTTTATACTTTAAGAGAAGTACAGAGGGCATCAGATGATGAGAGAAACTTTACAAAATTGCTTACAAACATATCAAATATTATTCTATCTTGAAGTGGTGGAAGAGCTTTAATTTTTAGAACCCTTTAGCTCTGCAATTCAGGACAGGGGGAGGAGGGAGAGGAATGAAATTCAGAGGCAGAGTTTAACAGGCATCCTCAAACTACAGCCTGCGGGCCACATGCAGCCCGCCTAGGACATTTATCCGGCCTGCCGGGTGTTTTTGCCCCTGCTGCCTGTCCTGCTTAGCAGCTGACAAGTCCCAGGGCCCGCAGTCCAGCCCTCCAATGGTCTGAGAGACGTGAACTAGCCTTCTGTTTAAAAAGTTTGAAGACCCCTGAGTAGAATCTGACTAGGGAGGGTAGGAGGGAGGGAGAAGTCAAGGATGACATCTGGTTTCTGACTTAGCTGGGCGGGAGATACAGATCGGAGGTCAGAGCTGTACTCAAAACTCAGTGAGCAACCGAGACAGCCCAGGGAGCCCTAGTATCCTGCAGAAAGAGAGGCCAAGGCAGAGCTTTGAGAAGTATCAACATTTAAGAGTTGAGCAGTTCAAGTAAATGATAAAGAAACTTGGAGAAACAGCCTAAGGTAGAGAAAATGAGAGAGAGAGAGTGGTAGGATGTGAGAAATACCAGCACCATGTAACTGAGTCACACTTTATCAAGGAGTTATATTTTAAAATTAAATCTTATGAAAATCTAGGAAAACAAGAAATGAATATTTATTAAACCTCAGCAGATGCCCCAGATTTTAAGTTTCAGCGTGTCCCCCTGCCCCCACCATCACTTAGGAATAGAGAGCTTTGCAAATACCAAACAAAACCCTTTAAATGTTGAATAAAGCAACAAAACAAAAAGCCAAGCATTAAATTGAGAAAAATGCTTGCAAACTTTTATGGTCAGAAAAAGAGATTGTACAAACTATTAAGGAGAAATGACTAAGAATGGAAGAGATCCATGGGTAAAGGACTTGGGGGTTCACAAAAGAGCAAATACAACACATAAGCCTATGGGAAATGTTTATTTTTACTAATAGCAAGAAATGTGTTTTACAATAAAGAGGCACTCTTATATTTTCCTCTTATTAGTTAGAAAAAAAGTGCTTAAGTAATAATATAACAATTCCACACAAGTATTTGGTGAAACTATCATTCCTAAGGATTGTTGGTGACACTCTGTATTGGTGTATACTTTTAGGAAAAATATTTGTCAGAATAAATCTGGAACCACAAATTGTTCTTGTATGAAAAGTTTTGCTAATGTTTCCTAAAAATCCCAATGTAGAACATATGTACAAACATTCTTTTTAAATCACAGAATTAAAAGTAATTATGGAAATTAGAATTTCTCAGACTGTTCTAAAATAATATATGGTGCATTTTATTATAGGCTATTATACATTAAGGTTATAAAGATCATATTAAAAGCCTCCTAAAATGATGATTAAAGATCATATTAAAAACTTCCTATAGGCTCAGCTCCTGTAGCACAGTGGTTATGGTGTTGGTCACATGCACTGAGGCTGACTGGTTTGAACCTAGCCCTGGCCAGGTAAACAACAATGACAAATGCAATAAAACAAACAAACAAACAAAAAGCCCGGTGTTGTGGCAGATGCCTGTAGTCCCAGCTTCTTGGGAGGCTGAGGAAAGAGAATCGCTTAAGCCCAAGAGTTGGAGGTTGCTGTGAGCTATAAAACGCCATGGCACTCTACCATGGGTGACATAGTGAGACTCTGTCTCCCCCCACCAAAAAAAAAAAAAAAAAACCCCTAGAATGATGACATAATATTTGTGAATTAAAAGCAGAATATTCTTATTCTAAATATAGCTATATAGAACATGAATATTATAAAACAGTAAAGAGCTATACTAAAATGTTGACAATGCTTGTGTTGGTGTAATTGGGTTAAGCATGATGTTTCTCCCTCTGTTTCCTGTCATCTCTGCTGTCTTCTTAGATTGTTTATATAACTAAAATGAATATAATTGCTAAATGGCTACTGGATCTGCATTTATTTTTCTCTTTTTCAGGCCAAATAAAACCATATTTTTTAGTTTTTGATGATATCGCTTTTCTGTCATTAAAGTTATTTGAAAGGCAACAAAAATCATCTTGATACCAATATTAGTTATCAAATGAAAGATTTCTTTAATGGCTATTTTAGAAGGTGACCCATTGATGATGTTGATGATTATGGTTATAATGATGATAATACGGTAAACTCAGGGACAGATCAAAACTTTGAGAGTTTTTTTGTCATCTTATTTGATCCTTAGTATAATTCGTGGAGATCAGCTGGTCTCCTACCATCATCTCATCATACACAGAGAAGGGTTATTACTGACTGATTGGTGCTTGGGCCAAGTTAACCACTGGGTAATCTAAGCTATGTAGAATATGAATATTAAATCACTTTATCTAAAAATTAAGGTAATAGCACATTCTTCAGAATTTTGTAGAATTAAGGTAAATCCCCTCGGGTTCAGCCTGCAGGTAGGGGACAGTCATTGTATATCAACTCCAATTCTCTGAATGGCAGTCTGACCCTAAAGGGGCACTGGTTGACCATGTTTGATATAAACTGTATTGAGCATCATTTCAGGAGGTTTATAATGTCAGAATTCCTGGCCTACCCCCTGCCATGTTCTCAAGGCTTCCTTTGGGAGTTCCATAAAGTGGATTGAGATAATCCATTATTGACAAAGAAAGTTTTCAGTTTGCAGAAATGTCAACCAAAAGCATTTATTCTCAAAGTTAAATCCCCCTTATTCTCCTACCCTGAATTTTCTGCATTTTTCTTAAACCTTTGGCACTATCACTTGTTTATACACACATTAATATGATATCCAATTTAGCATGCCATTTTAATTTCAATATTTTGAATTTGCGAAACAATATTTGATAGCCCTCCTCAAAGAGATCGTTGGCTCTCGGGTGCTCTGCCTCCTGCCCAGGTGTGGGAAGTAACTGTCCAGGCCAGCAGATTCAGGGTGTACAATATGTTTTAGTAAAACCTAGTTTTACAACTGTGAAGATTATTCTTAATTTCTCTCAAGTTACAAGTGTTAGAAAAAGACATGGAAATACTTCTTTGAAATACATGTGTCAGGAGCTTTTTGATGATTAAGAAAACCAACATAAATGGATGCATTTTGAAAACCATAAAACATACACCACACTGTACCCCAGAAGTGCATTAATGTACATAGTTACCATTCAATAAAACAAACAAAGAAACAAGAACAAAAAGAGGTAAAATAATACAGTAAAAAAAAAGAAAAAAAGAAAACTATAAAACATTATATGGTGTGCATGTGTATATACATATATTATACACACACCCACACACATACCCCCTACACATACATATGTTTTGCATTGTTATGCTTTTTTCCTGATTTGTTCTATTATCTTTTTTTGTTATTTTTGCTTTTGTATCTATGTGTTTCATCCCCTTAGCTGAACTATAAATCTATCTAGGTAGAGATTATAGCTTCCACCCATTGAGGGAACACTGACGGTCTAAGAATCTGGAGAGCTAAAATTTGGTTTCATATCTCAGCTTCACTACCCTTTTGACTGTATTACTTAAGGGCAAGGTACTCCAGTTTTATCTCTCTGCATTTCAGTTTCTTTATCTGTATAATGGATGGTATACCAAATGCAGGTCTGTCAAGATTGAATGTGATAAGGAAACTGTTAGATGGAAATCATTCAATGTTAGATTTCTCTTCTTTCTTGTTTTATAGAATTGGTTAGGAAAAAAATACCTAACAATATTTATCCATTTGGTTTTACTGCACCTGAATAAACTTCTCTGTAGAGTCACTCTATTCAAATGACAGTAACTTCTCAGTTAGTGTTTTACTACTCAATTGCTGCTGTTACGTTGATCCTCTCTTTAGTGACTCACAGTAGACTCTGCCCTTTGGCTTTACAGAAATTAAAGGACTTTTTATCTCCCATGTTTGAAATCAGGGAAATGTGTCCTTTGTGATTAATAACAACATGTTGCCATTATCAAACCCATACTCCTATCTGAGGTCTTGTTTGTAGGTATTACAGGTGAAAGTTCATGAGTTTATTACAAACTCCATGAGTCATTTGGTTAATTCCTCCACTGATAATGCCAAATTACAGTGAGAGTAATGAGGCATCTGTTCAGAGTAAGAATATGATTCTGACAGGGTCTGGACGGTTGACCAGCTCTCCGTCTCTAGGCTGGGACTGTGAGGGAACATTGACAGACAGTGAGTCAAAATTTCCCTGACATCTCACTCATCAAATGTTAGTTTTGTGTGATATCATTCAGTATTCAGCTTTCCTTTATTGGGTACTTCTTTCCATTGGAATCTCCGGCCTCATCTTTTTCTTCTTTAAACACTTCAATTCTGACATATTGACTATGAACTCTTTTATTCCTGATTCTTGGGTTGGTTGGTATAGTGTTGACTAAAAAGCCTACTGCTCCCAATTTTCCCTTCACCTAAATTTGAAACTCCTGACACTTAAAGGTTCAGATCCATGTTTATGAAGTTACTTGTGCACATACTGTTTCCATTCTTTTAACATACCGTTACAATGGTGTAGGGGTAGGGGGAAGGATGAGAACCCTATTCATGACATTTTAAGACTGAACATCATATTTGACAATTTGAGTTTGACTTTTAGAAAACTCTTATAAAGCTTTCCAGTATGTCTTTGCCCAAGCTAATTTTCTTCTAATACTTCTATAAAATGAAATCAGAGTGACAGTCTCACAAAGGCAGAGATTTGTATGGGTGTTTTGTTCACATGTGCAGAACAGTGCTTGCTGCCTACCAGGCATCTGATGAACAGGGAGAACAGTTAGAGAGGTAGGTGGGATTTTTTTTAACAAGCTGTTTATTCCATTCTCATTTGTTTTTATCCCATTGCACTTCTGTTTAACCAAGGAATAGAATTTTACAGAGCACATATAAAAGAGAATGAGAGAGAGGGCTCAGGACCATTTCTTCCTGTTCATGGCTTGAAGGCCAGATCTCCCTCTGCAGATGGTAAGGCAAATTATAATAGTTCATAGGGTTCACAGTTAGGCCTGATTTTCATGGGATACTGACAGGAAGCATTTGAAGCTGCTTCATTTCAGGGGGTCTTCATGCCATACGTGGGTGTAGTCTGGCATATGAACTGACCATGATCTTTCCCCCCTTCATCTGGCTGGGGCCACACTTCTCTAGTCTTGGCAGATAACTTCAACTTAGAATTACACATCATTTTCTCTCCAGAGACTTTTCTCAGTCCTCACAGTTTAATATATACATGACTAAAACCAAAACATTTCTCCTACATAAGATTCAGTAGTATACAAAAGCTAAGAGAACTTAACTTGCATCTTCAAGGGGTTTATGGGACACTAGCCTTCTTGAGTTTTCATATTCCTAAGCTTACCTTAAGCTTTCTGTCACTTTCATGTTTTAAAATACCATCTCCCATATACCTAGCACTTCTGAGCTGAAACTGGAGTCTCATTAAAGTATCATATGGAGAAATATGAGGCTTCCAGTAAACTGAAGAATTTCTTTGAAAAGTCTCTTTGCCACATGGATAATCTCAGGAAGAAACATCTTGAGTCATAGGTCTCATCCATGTAAAGAAAACAACAATAAAGTCAATCGACTGAATTAAGTATTTATTGTTTGAATGAGGATGGACATTAATGCATTAGTGCCTTGTCATACACTATATACTTTTGTTCTGGGAAGAGAGTTGCAGAGTGTTGTGAAGGCTCATTATTCTCTCTTTTTTTGAAACAGAGTCTCATTTTGTCACCCTTGGTAGAGTGCTGTGGTGTCATAGCTCACTGCAACCTCAAACTCTTGGGCTCAAGAGATCCACCTGCCTCGGACTACTGAGTAGCTCAGGCTACAGATGCCCACAAAATACCTGGCCAATTTTTCTATATTTAATAAAGACAGGGTCTTACTCCTGTTCAGGGTGGTTTTAAACTCCTGAGCTCAAGCAATTTTCCTGCTTAGGCTTCCCAGACTACTAGGATTATAGCTATGAACCACCACGCCCAGCATTTTTTTTTTTTATTGTGGTTGAAAACACATAATATAAAATACATTGTCTTAACTATTTTTAAGTGTACAGTTCAATATGTTAATATATTCACATTGTTAAAAAATAGATCTTTAAAAGGTTTTCATGTTACAAAACCAAAACTATTACCTATCAAACAACTTGTAGTAGGACTGACAGGTTTAGGCCACAGGAAATGACCAACCTGGAAATCTTAGCAGCTGCACATAAAAGGAGTTTATTTCTTGCTCCCTGTAGGTCTGATGGGGTTTTAGGTCACTGTTTAGGGCAGTGGTTCTCAACCTTCCTAATGCTGCGGCTGTTTAATACAGTTCCTGTGGGTCGTGACCCACAGATTGAGTACTGCTAGTCTAGGGAGCTGATATTCACGTGTTGGCTCAGCCTTCCAGGCTGCTGAGCTCTTGGTAATTCCATGTCCACATGTGTACCCATGATCACTGTGTCGGGAGGAGAAAACAGAACCAGAGATTGGAGCAAGTACTTATATATTGGTTAGAAGTGACACACTTCATGTCTGTGTGTCACATTCATTGGCCAAACAAAATCACCTGGCCAGAACTAACATCAAGAGCATAAAGAAAAGTAATGCCCTGTGGAAGAGGAATGTGGAAAGCTGGGTGAGCAGTGCTGACAACTATGGACCTCAGTAGAGATCTTCACTATCAGTTGAAAGCTGGAGGAATAATATTATTAAAAGAACAACCAGGCAAAGATGTTAGGATGGTTCGTTAAAATAAGTCTGCAAGAAGCAAACTCTTCCTGTTCTAATATAGTAAATAATATAACTCCATTATGTTTCCTACATGGTATTGGTTCAGAGCAGAGCTTTGATAGTAATTGGCATGGAAGCTGATGTAATGGACACAGAGGGCATGGCACAGAGGAAATTGTAGATGTCCCCTGTACCTGCTGGTTATTTTCTACAAGCACTGTGGTTTTTCTCCTCTAAACTTTGAAATCTACTGTGATTCTAAAAATGAAATAGAAGAAAGTGTTGCTGATCTGTAATTGCTCAGGACACTTTCCAGCTGCCTTCTCAGCAGGTCCTTCTGTGTAACTTGTTTTTTTTCATGATTGGAACTCTAGTAAAGTGATTTTTTAAAAGTCTCTGGGAGTTTGGTAAATGGAAATGAGGTGAACCATGACTCAGAGCACCAGACTTTTACGCAGACTCAGTGCAGAAGTTGTCACGCACTCATGGTAAATGGCTCCAGCTCCAAGGTAGCCAATACGACATGCTTTTCCGTATATAGAACTCTTCTGGGTTATTATGGATATTCAGTGAGTATAACAGGGAAGTAAGGAGGGATCTGGGGAAAACACAATCCTATCAAAGGATAGTGCTTTGTGCTGTAATGATCTTCATAGTCAAAGACCTGGGGCTTCTGTTCCAGGCTCGGTACTTTCTAATTAGGTGGTCTGGTCACCTTCAACCTCAGCTTACTCATCTGTGCAATGGTGTGGGAGAGGATAATCCCTCTAGTCTCACAAGATTTCTGGGAGAATAGACAATTTTAGCAAATCTGAGATTTATCAATGATTGTGACTTGTGGGTTTTTTCTTTTTCAACAGGGAGAATAATTGTGGGCAAGATGGTTTAGATTTTTTAAAATCAGAATAATTCTTTTCAGGTTTTTTTTAAAAAATATTTTCTTTTAAAGTTGTATACTTTATTAAAATATTAGAGACTTAAAGAGAAAATTCCAGTTCTATTCTTCTTAGAAGTCCTTAGATGACTATGTGGTAAAGGTAGCATTTGAATTCATTTTTCTCTTTTTTGAGATTCTAATTCCTGGGTTAGAATGAGGAAAGAAGATGTTTTGATTAAACTTTGGACTTGCTTTCTCTGTTGAAAACAAGCCTCAATCATGTCAGGAAAGAGTCTGGATTCAGGCCAGAGAGAAATACCAGGCAGATGCCCATGAGAAATTGCTGGCTAGGCTGGACAGCTATCAGCCTTGGAGACTTCAGATGTGGCTTCGAAGCAGCAGCACCTTCTGGGCTGTGTAGATTTAAGTTCAGGGCAAGGGTGCAGAGAGGAAGAAAAGTTGTAGAGTGATATAGGATGACAAATAATAATTACAGCTGAGAAATACTGAGCTATGGCAATGCTCTAAGAATAATAAAAATGGCTGACATTTATGTAGAGCTTGGCATGGACTGAGTCTCACACCAAGGGGAGCTGATCACAATTCCCAAAGATATAATCCTGAGCACTGGAAATCCCCAAAGAGCTTTACTGAAAATGTAATTCTGTAAAAATGAAAAAAAATCTTTAAGTGGTATTTATTGAAATTTTAAGAAGAGAATTTATTTGAGAAACATAGCAGAAGACTTTAAAGGCCACTTTATATGATAAAATGGGCAGTAACAGCATACATATTTTTTCAAGCATAAATAGTTTGCTACAACTGTTAGCATAGGTATAACAGTTATGAGCAAACTTTCCCCATAAGTATACAAGTCAAAAAGAGAACTGTATATATACATATCACTGTGGTAGGTAATTGGGTGCCCCCACTTTTATAACCGTGGTCGTCTGAAATAATATGAACAACCTGAGTTTTTTGACAAGATAGATCAGAATCTGCAGTAGGTTACCATCATAGATGGTAGAGCTGAGGTCTTAAGAAATTGTATCTTTTTGCAAATGAGGACACACAAAAAAGACATCTCTTTTTTTTTTTTTTTGCAGTTTTTGGCCAGGATGGGTTTGAACCCACCACCTCCGGCATATGGGGCCGGCACCCTACTCCTTTGACCCACAGGCGCCACCCAGACATTTCTTTTTTGGTGTTTTTATATATACATATTGATGTTTACACACAAAGGTATCTTTGTGGTAAAACACTTATGTGGAGTTGAACTTGCCAAAAACAAGTTAGACCTCTCTGAAAGTCTCTTTTAAGTGCCTCCAACTTCCTGTCCCATCCTACACCTTCATATTCCACAGCCGTTCCTGGTACCTTACTTCACAACTCCCTCAAAGACTTCTCTTCTATCCTGAGTGTATGTGCCCTTGTGCTACCCACTTCACCTTTTTTTGGGTATCTTTTGATGGTGGAGGACTCAAAAAGAGTGGGCCAACATCTACACCTCCATAGCACAATGCACGAGGAAGACTCGAAGCGCTCCTGAATTAATAACTTTGGTCTTGTGACATAAGCATTAGCTGACCAGCAACACACCACACAGGGGTGGGGAGTGAGGGTTGGAACAGGTGCTTTTGCATATGGCCTGGAGAGTATTCTGGTGGTCCTTGGAGACCAGCTGGTTGTCTTTGACATGCAGGTCTTAAGTTTCTGATTCTCCAGAGACTCATGAAAGCCTATTAGTTTAAATTTAATTTTGCACTGGAGAATGCTTTTAATGTAGGCAGGCTCACCAAGTCAGTTCTCAGTCATGTTCAAATACTGACAGATGTGTTTGGCCTCTAGAAGGGAGTCACATGCAATGGTTTATAAAGGAGAGTCCCCAGTAGGGTAAATGAAAGCATCTTTCCCTTCTACAAAAATAAATAAATAAATAAATAAATAAATAAATAAATAAATAAAATGTATTATCACTTCAAGTCAAACACCTTGCAATCTTGTTCAGCAAAGAAGGCAAATGTTTATTAATTTGAGGCCAGATGGAAAGCTTGATAGATTTTACTATTATGCCCAAGAGAGCACTGTTTGAGAAATATAACTGATGCTTAGCAAATTGAATGCATACTTTGCAATACTTTCCAGCTCACGGTTAGTGCATCTTTTTTTGAACTGTAGTCAAGTTGAAGTTAGAAGACACCAAAACGTTTTGAAGTAAGATTGTATAGGTAATCCTAAAGCTATGTACACATTTTAAAAGGGGATGTGATAACTATATTTTTTGGAGGAAGAGCTTATTTGTGGGAAACAAACTTTGTTCTGTTGCAGTGGAAAATAAGGAAAAAAAATGTTAACCTAATTGACTCTCCCACTTAAATATAAAAAAGGTGTACACACAAGCTGACCTAGATTTTAAGTGGTCCAATAAAATAGCAAGATTTATATGTTGGCTGAGATACTGTGATTATATATGTGTGCTTGATTTTATAGAATAAGCTGAAGCAACAATGATGGTGATAAAGAGAATGATAAATGACTAAAATACCAGAGTAATCAGAAATCTTACCATGATGAACGGTCCATGGTTCCTCATAAAATCTTTATCCTTGTACCAAATATGTAGGTAAAGAGGAGAGATTTGTATTTCATATTGATGACACCAACTGATAATTTATGTTCCAAATCCATTTTTCTCTGTTTTACTGGGTGCATTACTTACCAGTAAAGATGGAATTCCCGAGCCACTATTATGATTAGATGGGGCCATCTGATAAAGTTCTGAGTAATGAGATGTGAGTAGATGTGATATGTTCCACTTCCAAAAAAATACCCTGTAAATGAGGAAGCAGGCTTGTGTTTCTCCTTGCCCCTCTCTACTTTCTTGGTGCAGACATGATGCCTGGAGTGAATTAGCCAGATTGGAAGCAAAGATGGCAAAGGCAGGTTGAGCCTGGTGGGGCTTGCTCTCTAGACCTCAGTGCTTCTCACCTGGGCTGTTGCATGAGAAAGACTTCTGTCCTGTGGCCCCTGGGTATTGTGCACTCTCTTTGTTACAACAGCTTGATTATGCCACAATTAATATGGAATTCTACACTTTCTTACCAATTCTTTGAAAGAAGGGTTTCAATGAGCAACAAAACCCCCTCCACAAAGGCTGCTGAAAGGAGAAGAGCGTTCAAGTTACTCCACTTTCCCTTCTGAATGGTGGTATGAGCAAAGTGCCACCAAGGAAAAGGAGAGGTGCCTCCAATTCTGTGTAAGATACTGGAGAGAGCTTCACAAAGGGACATTTGCACTGAGGCTTGAGTGACACATTTGCACATGTCAGCTGGAGAAAATCTGAGCAAGGACAAGGAAGCATGTGGCTAAAGTGTGGGGTTTCTGGTGAGATGGTTAAAAGCAACTCCACGAGTCCATGTTTGCGAGATCATTTGTACAATTTACAAAAGAGTTTGGGATTTATTCCATATGTAATGAAGATGTGTCAAACAATTCACATGGTGAAATTGAAAAGACAAAAATATGTGTTTAGAAAAAATAGTCTGGCAGCACGGAAGGAGACAATTCAGAATGAAGGGACAGTGGAGTCAGGGGACCACTGCATCTCGGACTCCTGTCGTTACCGACTATTTGGCTATTGTCTATCCATCTAGCTGTCTACTTTACCCTAAGTATAATATTTCATATTTTGAACTCACTGTGTTACGTTTTTGACACAATAAAGAAACATATTTTATTTTTATAATTTCGTACCTGTCCCTCTTCACTACGCATCTATGTGTCTCTGTGGTACACATAATGTACTCAGGCAAATATTCACCTGTACATGCTGAGATGTTTCCAATTGTTAAAATATTGAAACACCATCCTATCCGCTCTTAGGTAGCTGCTGTCCTGAGCTCCTTTGGGTGTCTCCCACCCCTACAGCTCTGGCTCCCACCTGTACCCCTAGCAATCTGGGGGCTCCTCTGGATTCAGTAACCAGTGTCTCAGGACCATGGACTGCCCTTTAGTTGGCTTCTGTTGTGACTGTTTGAGCCTCCTCAAGGTTAGTTTTTAAATACAGTACTATAAACATCAATCCTGGAAGCACATGTGCATATTGCAGACTATTTTGTCTATAAAAGCAGCAGGAAGAAAGGAGAAAAGGGAACAAATTTGAGACACGCTTTGAACATAAACTATAGAAGACTTGATACTTGGTTAAATGTGGGAGTGAAGAAAAGCAAGAGTAACAGATTTCAGGATTTTAGTTTGTGTAAATCGATGATTGGTGATACCATTTACCAGAGAAGAGACACACACTTGGGAAAGGAGAGCACAAGTTGGATTTTAGACACACTGAGATTGAGGTGCTATTTTAACTTCCACGTGGGGATGATTCAGAGCTGGTTGGATACAGTGGTGTGTGATAAATGTTTAACAACTGACCCTCCAACAATGCCCTTCCCCATTTTTGGTAGCATTTGCTGATTTCAGAGGTGTAGATACTCCCACCTTGTCCAGGTTTAGGGTTCCAGTGTGATGTCACTGACTCAGACTTGGGAAGAGATGGGCTCAATCTGCTCTCACAGCCCATCTGGCACATCCCGGATTCACAGCTTGGCTATCCGCCTGAGGAGTGAATATGATCGATAGATTTGTAGTCAACAAGCCCTGTGTTTTAAAACCTTTACACTGGGCTGAGTTTTGCTTTTCGCTCCAGCATTTGGTAAATTAAAAAATAAAATTCTGGTTTGCTCTGAAGAAGAATATGTATTTGCAGATGCTGTGTGCCACGATCTCTTTATGTTCATTTCATCCGGTTTGTCCATTTTATTCGTTTTCTATGTCCTACTGATTTCCTTGTCTGTTTCATTCATTGTTACTGACAGAGATTTGTTAAAAATTTTCAATCTTATTGGGAATTGGTTTGTTTTAGTTTTGTGCATATTTGAAGCCTTGTTGCATAAGTGAAGAGAAAAAGGAATTTCTTTCAGGTGAATTGAAATTTTGCTTATTGCGACTTGCCACTTTGTCTCTCAAGAAATGCCTTTTGTCTTAAAGGCTCTTTTAGCTGATGTTTACATGACTATGCTAGCTTTCATTTCCATGATATAGCTTTGCCTTTTCCATATCCTTAAGTTACAGGTATTTCTGTTATAAATAGCACCTTTTTTTTTTGAGCGAGGGTCTCATGATATCGCCCTCAGCAGAGTGCCGTAGTGTCACAGCTCACAGCAACCTCAAACTCTTGGGCTTAAGTGATTCTCTTGCCTCAGTCTCCCAAGTAGCTGGAAGTACAGGCACCTGCCACAGTGCCCGGCTATTTTTTTGTTGTAGTTGTCATTGTTGTTTAGCTGACCTAGGTAGGGTTTGAACCCACCACCCTTGGTTTATGTGTCTGGCACTATACTCACTGTGCTAGGGACACTGAGCCAGCATGTTCTTCTTCTTCTTCTTTTTTTTAAATTAACCCTGATAATTTTTTCCTTTTAGTTAGAATGTTTATTCCATTTGCTTTTGTGTAAACCTCCAGTCCAGTCAGGAGATAGAAAGTGCACAGTAAATTAAATAATGAAAATTAAATATAAAGCATTTTACATGTATAAACTTTTTACAGTGCATTGTCTGTAAAATTATTCCCTTTAAAAGGGAGTAAAACACAATGCTAAATGTATCCCAAGGACTGAGAAAGAGAATATAAGAAAGGACACATCCAATAGATTCCTCTCCTTTCCCCTTTGCTCCACACAAGACTGAATTTAGACCATTTGGCTGCAGCCCACCGGCTGGTGGTGAAAGTCTTTGGGTTGCCTTGGGCTAAAGCTGGTCCATAGTTGGTTAGTGGGCAAAGAACTATGGACAAGGACTTGTAAGAAGAAAATAATTAGCAAATACAAGGAAACTCGTTCATATCACAGGCAATGAGAAAATATACAAAAGTCCTACAGAGGGGTCTTCCCTTGGGTGTGATTTTGTTTTCCATGGTTTTAGTTATCCATAATCAACTGTGGTTTGAAAATGAAAAATGAAAAATTCCAGAAATAAACAATTTTTCAGTTTTCAAAATGTGCAGTCTTCTGAGCAGCTGTAATGAAATCTCGTGCCGCTCTGCTCTGTCTTGTCCTGAATGAGAACCTCCCAGCCTTTGTCAGCAGATCCATGCTGTCTGCTACCAACGTGTGCTGGTTTTCAGATCGACTAGTGGTGCTGTGGTCCTGGGGTGCTGGTGTTCAAGGAACCTTCATTTTACTTAGTAATGGCCTGTAAGCCCAATCATCATTATGCTGGTAATTCAGATAAGCCCAAAAGAAGTCATATACATGCCTTAAGGGAAAAGGTTAAAGTTATTGACATAACAAGGGAAGGCAAAAAAAAAAAAAAATATGATGAGGTTGCCAAGACCTAGGACAAAAATAAATCCTTCACTAGCAAAATTCCAAAGATGGAAATTCATGCTAGTTTTGCTATTATATCTCAAACTGTAAAAGTTATAACCATAGAGCCTGATTAAGTACATTGTTAAGAAGGAAAAGGTATTAAATTTGTGGGCGTAAGACATCAACAGAAACATGTTCCAAAGGATGCCCATGTATGGTTTCAGGCACCCACTGGGTTCTTGGAATATATCCCCTTATCAGGGAGGTGGGGGACTGCTGTAGTCCTCATTTCTGTAATTCCTCATAGGGTTGTTGTAGACATCTTTGGCTTCCTTCTTCCACCACCCATTACCCTCTTTACTACTCTTTCCCTTCTCCTCAGACAGAACCTCAGTTAGTCAGTATTTTTTTTTTATGGTAGAGTGACATAAAGCCTCCATTTTTGAAGGGGCTTACTCCTTGATTGTCTTACCTTTTCTTCTTACTTTAGTTTCTTGTTGGCTTTTACTATTGGACATAGAAGTATTAGTACTATGAGGTGTCCTGGAAACCCCTTGCTTTGTTTTGTTGTGTAGAAACAACCTGATTTCTGCTTGGAAACTGGAATCATTCACTGTAGAAGAAGAGTTATCTTCCCTGACTGTTAGTACAGTGGCATAAAGAGTCTCAGTGGCTAAGTGACAATCTCATCTTCCAGTTCATTCTGTGACACCATGGATGGTAATTCTGGTAGAAGCATCAGTGGCAGGGAGGGCAAATCTATATCCAAATGTCTTGTCTAGTGAGTATGAATCCCTGCTTCCTCCACGATGGAAGTGACAATGTAATCAATTCATTACCTGGTTGCTGGCTGGTCCCTCTGGGGAATTCTGCAGTATTAGGAACTCAATGTTGATCTCTGCTTTTGGCATATTAGGCACTCATCGGTAGCTTTAGCTGGGTCAGCTTTGGTAAGGGTAGATCCATTTTCTTGAGCCCACACATAATTGTCAAACCTGCCACCATGGCCACTTTGTTCAAGGGGCCCACTGAGAAAATGTTGTCTTGTCACTTGCTAAGAGAACACATAATTTTGCCCACCTGATTAGGAACTCTTCTTCAGGGAAAGTCACTGGTGGATATCACAGGGGGCACAGATGCCCTCACAGTGTATGTTCATCCTAAGGATTCCAACTGTGTAGCTCTTTCCTCCAAATTCTTTGCCAGTGGTTTTCCAAGTTTATTTTTTCCAAGTCTCTGGCAAGAAAAACTATTACCAACTTTCCATGAGTGAGTATGGATTTATATTTGGTCATTTCTTACTTCAGATACAGTGGAAAAATAAAGTACTGGTTGAGGTTCCACCAATGGGAGAAATTCCCTTTGCCACTGCCCTTCAGGATCTCCCTAAGTGGGACTGTAGCATTGAGCTGTTCATGGTTTGGTGGTACCTACATATTATAATAATATTGCAAAACAGGCGCATGCATTTTCTTCTTCAGTCACTCAGTCATGAGGAACTTTTCACAGAGGCCATGAATGTGCACTGAGAGAGAAGAGGCAGGAGAGGAACCCGTTTGGAAGGGGCAGATTTCCTTAACAAGTAGTGTCTCATGTGCTATTTGACCCACTCTTAATTGAATTATTATGATTTTTCAGTCTTAGAATTTCTATATGATTCTTTTTCAGGTATCTGTCAATTTTTGGAGTTTCTTATACTCTACTGAGCTTTTATGTTTTATCTTCTCTTTATCTTCATAATCACTGTAAATATGCTTATGTTTAAAGCCTACACCTGATAATTCCCCACAGCTGGAACATTTGTGGATCTGCCCCTTTGACTTATATATGTTGGTATTTATTTATTTTGTTTTATTTCCTCACATGTACGATTATCTTGGACTATGTTCTTGACATTACACATATTTAGAGACCAGTTTATAGAAATAATTTGAGGCCTACTATAATGTGATCTTACTTATGCTAGAGGCAATTTACTTTTTCTTCTCTTGGTGCCTAGAAAACTATTAGTCTGGACCTTAGTCTAGTTTCAGTGACTTAGATTTTCTGGGCCACCTAGCCAACACACAGCTGGCATGCAGACCAGGTGAGAAGTAGCTTACTTATGTTTCAACTTTTGTTTCTAAATGCAACCATTCAGAGCCCAAACCAAACCACATTGCAGTTACCAGATTCTCCCTCAGGAGATCTGGGACTCTAACGTTTGTCCACTTAGCAGTCAGAGCAACCCCAAAATTTGTTCAAGCTCTCAGTCTTGGCGGCTGCCTTCAAATCTGTTATGCTGGCTATTCTGTATTTTCCTTTCCACAACCAAGTTGTATCCTGAGAAGCCGATCCTTTGTCGTCAGCATCCAGTGAGCTTCCTTTTTTTTGCTGAATGCTGGCTGGATTTGGCCAACATCAAGAGCTAGAAGAATGGAGGGAATGTGAGATCAGGATTTTTATTTCATCAGCCTCTCCCTGTTGGGCACACTGAATTAGTAGTGGCTATATTTTAGCCCTTTCCCACAGCTCTTCCTAGGCTCAGAAACTACTTCTTTTCCTTGTTTCTTTAGAGCCAAGGCTGAGGATGTTGACAAAACAACCTGTTGCTATTGGTTGTGGTCTTTCCTCATCTCTCACTCATCTCCCTTACTCCTGCCCACATCCATAGGAACCGTACCTGTGTATATCACTCCTCCGTCATGTCACTTGGATGGGCTATGTGTTTCTTGCTGGTTCCTTACTGATGTACGTCTCAAGTTCTGAACTCCTCTCTCTGAGTCCCATCTTCTCACAGTAATACATATTTAGCTTGTTAGTGTGCCAATGTTTTCAAGCTGAACATTTTAATATTATTTTTCAGTTTTTATAAGACCTTATCAGGAGGATAACTAATAAGTGCCACTACTTAATGTACCATTATTGCAAACAAAATTTCCCTCACTATTGCCTGCATTTCATATAAGTTATATGTATTTCACCATATGTGATTTTTCTCTCTACACAATCAATGCTGGGGAAATTTGTATATTTTACAAATGAGAATGGACCTTATAGGCTTCTGTTATGTGCTTTTCTCATTTGACATTATGTTCGAGGTTCTTCCATTTGGATTTGTATAGCTATACTTCATTCATTGCTCTGCTTGGCTGTTCCAAAATACACCTTTCTACCCCCGAGCCCTTTATCATTCTTCTTCTTCATTTTCCCTAGTTTCTTAGTTTCAATACTCATGTTGGCTCTATATTTTATCTACTGTCCTTTACCTAGTTCTCTGGTTGGACATGTTTGATAGCTAGTCTGGGGTAGTTTCCACAGCTGTGCCTCTCATACCTCTTTAGAACTTGATATAGGTCTCACGCATTACTTGGGTAAGACACTTCATTCCTCATCTACTTACAACTTTCCCAAAGACCCTATATCTGAATTCTTTTTCTTTCATGTATATAAGTCTATATCCACTTTATTCCTAGTTTGATAAACCAACTTATTTAGCCAAGTGAAGACTTGAGGATGTAATGTAATATAATTGTTTTTTTTTTTAATTTGGGGAAATTACCATGACTTTCATTGATAAAATGTGACATATTTTATTTCATGTATTTATTTTTATTAAATCATAGCTGTGTACATTAATACTATCATGGGGTACAGTGTACTGTTTCTATATACAATTTGAAATACTTTCATCCAACTGGTTAACATAGCCTTCATGTCTTTTTCTTAGTTATTGTGTTAAGACATTTA